>NW_021011548.1:265512-563821 GCF_003987935.1 Bombyx mandarina | reverse complement strand
GTGTGTGTGTCCGCTCCGACGCACGACTGGAGTTTACTGGATATAAAAAATTAAACGAAACAATACGAGAAATAGTTCTATATTACGACAACACGATACACTACAGATTATTAACAAATTAACGAGACACAAAACAAACGACTAACAAATATATGAAAATACAATAATGAGAGAAACGCGCGATCAGTACGAGGCTTTGTGGCGGACTGCCGGCGCAGCAGCCCGGCGTCACCTGCGATGACGCATTTCGTGTGACATGCGCAATCAGGCGCATAACGCATTTCGTGTGACATGCTAGTACGATTTTGGTCCCCATAATTTTCATACCCCGGGCCTATATATGTAAATCGATTCTAAAGGAGTAAACTCCAAAAAACAAATTCCGTACGGGTCGAGCTAAATAAAACCGTTTAATAAATTGAACGATACTCCCTGAAAATTGCGTCGGTAATTGGTGGAGGACTCCGTTGAATTACGCTCTTATTTTCCGGAGAACGAATAAAAACTTGGAGGGCTCGAGCGAAATTGAGACGAGTGACGTACGAATTCGTAATTTATTGAGTTTTATTTTGATTTTTAGCGGCCTTCAACGAGGAGGCTCTCACGGTTTTCAAGTATGTTTTCTTTCGGCGATACAACCATTTTTTATTGGAACGAAGAATCTGGAGAAACGCATATTCCAAGTCAAAGTGGTTACTGGAAGACATGATGGTCCAATTAGGAAATATCATAGGCGATACGTACTTTTTTAATGAAACCAAAAATTTGGAGAAACGCATATTCCAAGTCAAAGTGGTTACTGGAAGACATGATGGTCCAATTAAGAAATATCATAGGCGATACTTACTTTTTTAATGGAACCAAAAATCTGGAGAAACGCACTTTCCAAGTCAGAGCGGTTACTGGAAGACATGATGGTCCAATTAAGAAATATCATAGGCGGTACGTACTTTTTAATTGGAACGAAGAATCTGGAGAAACGTATATTCCAAGTCAAAGTGGTTACTGGAAGACGTGATGATCCAATTAAGAAATATCATAGGCGATACGTACTTTTTTAATGGAACCAAAAATCTGGAGAAACGCATATTCCAAGTCAGAGCGGTTACTGGAAGATATGATGATCCAATTATGAAATTTCATATGTTCATAGGAAAAGAGCACACTCTGAATCCCTTGCCGATTCATCATTCTGCAGTGCAAAATTGAATTCCGAAACGGTGGTAAAATGGCGAAGATTTAAAACTACCCATAAAAGCTTCCTTGAACAAAATTTATTTCATGTTCAATACTAAGCAACCTTGGCCATTTTAGCTACAAGTTGATACTTCCATATCATCAATCAGTCGTAACTGTAAGATATCAGCTGAATATATACTAAATACTGGTCATTAATCATTGTACAAATCTTCACGGGTCGATACCACTTGAACGTTTCATCTCTGATTCAAGTCTAATTTGTCGTTATCACCCCAAAATTCAAACTTCATCTTTAGAATAAGTAACGTCATTCATAACGATTCAACTAACTCCGTCAATCAATTAACTCAAAAACGTAAATACTAGACCATTTAGTGCGATAAAAAATGAAAACATTCAACATAACGTAACAACAAAACAGCAATTTTGATACAATGAAACGACAATACACATAGAAGAGAAGTTTTCGTAATGATTGCTCGTTTTAATGAAACTACAGCTGCAAAAACAAGGCAACCGTGGAAATTTACGGTAGTTTCTCTGATGTTCAAGAAAATTGAAATTCAAAGTAAATAAGCTCGAAATGCAAAAATAGCATTGGAGTTTCGTTTGGTTCTTTAGTGACTTAGCAATTACCGACCGACACTATGATTACCGACCGACACTATGATTACCGACCGACATTATGATTACCGACCGACACTATGATTTATGGCAGAGCGGGTAGGTTGCTGGGCCCGGTTTGGGATGGGGCAGCTTTTATACAAGACTTACACGGAGACGTGTAGTCTGTGGGTGGGTCAGCATCCACATTGTTGTGTGTACTAGCTTTGGTTGGCATCATTAGCCGTGGTGAATTCGTTCGCCAAATTTGAGGAACAACATTTAAAAATTATACTGAATTCCACTTACGTAGAACGATGTTAATTGAACAATTAACTGAACTTTTTATTGTTTCAAATTGTAAAAATTTAAATATAACAAAAATCAACAAAATCGATTCAAAGCATTTTTTCGTGATCTGTCTTGTGAGCAGGCATCGGTAGGTACCATTACTTTGCCTATTTCTGCCGCGAAGAAGCGGTAACGCAATCCTATTTAAATAATAATAAATAATAATAATAAATAAATAAATAATAATAAATATTTACTAACAATCACGCCACGTTAACTGGTCCCGTGATAAGTTCGTAAACCAGATAACGGATATAAATGTAAGATTTTTATTATACACATACATATATTTAATATGAATCCATAACCCTGGAAAAGACATTTATATTTATCATACAAATATCTTCCCTTGGCGGGATTCGAACCCGCGACCCCCTTGTGTAGTGACCATGTCACTTACCACTACACCAGACGGCCGTTAAATGGTAGAAAAGCAACTATATTATATAAATGAGACTTAGAGCGCACTCATACGCCAATGCAAACAAAAACAAATCATTTTATTGCTTAATGCATCATTGACATGATAAAGTATACTAAACTATCAAGTTGTCGCTTGGAAGTTACGATCTAAGTTAACTGAAAGAAGGATCAATAAGTACGAAAACTTGTAGCTTAACCGTGTCAAACAAACAGAGCGCACGGAAGTTGAAATGTTGCCAGCGCTAAAAACACATTTGACAGATATTATTGCCGTTATTTTTGGTGTGGCGACACCGCGTCTGGTGCCGAGGTCGGCTCTAGGGGTGTGGCTTTCGTAATAAACTTTTATGCCGAAAGCTGACGTCAAAAAAGTTTAGCGGTTTTTCTCACAGGTACATAAATGAAGTTGTATTTGTGATACTTTCTGAATCTTTTCGATACTGATATTAGAGCGAAGTCTTGAAATTATTGTTCTGTCATCGGTCCTTGATGCGTGTGCAATTAGCTAGATGTCTTCAAGTCGGCGAAAAAGACATTCAAAGATTCCGTTGAATACAAAAAAACAAAAATCAACAATAATAAGCTAATGAAAACATGTTAAAAAGAATCATACGTCTCATACAAGAAACCGCTGTCTATATTTTTATTTTCAGTTGAAAAAAACCGTTGGAGAAAAATCGTATTCCTTCTATGAAAAACTTTCCACAACTGATGACGACAAGCTAATGTGTTACTTATACCAGAAACTTGGCCACAGCTTTTTAATGTTCTCGATAGCGTAAAAGTAAATGAAGTAATGCGGCGAAACGCATTACTGCTTCACGGCAGAAATTATAAGTATTATTATAGTATAGTATTATTTTGTCAAACACTATTATACTTCTATGATTTAATCATAGATTTCGCCAAAACTACATTAAAGATAAATAATATTAAATACAAACATATTAAATCTATTCTGAGTTCGACCACAGACGGACTTGAAACAATAACAAAAGTTTGACAATAAACAAAGAGTTTATATGTATGTGTGTTGTGTCAAATACATGGTAGTGTGTGTAATGTTTTTTTTTTATTGATTTAAGGTATTTTTAAGGCATAATAAAAAAAAGTAGCATTCTGCATTTCTTCTCTATAGTCTCTATAAGTGTGGGAAATTTCATACTCCTCCGTCCGCGCAATTTTCGTAAAATGGGGTACAAAGTGTTTGCTTCACGTATTAATGTATAGATATATCTATATACTCAAACTTTTTTTTTAATGATTGAAGGATTACTGGTAGCCTTTCCAGTTTCATCAGGACAGGTGGGCGAGCAAAGGCTCAGCCAGGAGGGATGGGTTTTGCTAACAGCTGCCCGAGCGCCTCCGAAAGAGACCTAACAACTCAAGAGCAACTGCTTCGCGAATGAATCTACTACCAGAATCGCGACCCGCTTAGAAGATCCGATGAGAAACTCAGTGAGCTGATGCATAGGTATGGTTGCCCGTCGACCTCTTTGTCGAGTTCGACGAGTAACACAGGGAACCCCAATTTGGTAATTTATTTAGTCATGTGATAATTGTGTAATCTGATGAAAACTGTTATTAGCTCTTATTTCTCCGCACCCATAGAGAAGTCAGGCGAACGTTGTTTGTAGATGAATATGATGCTGTGCGGGACACGGAACCAGATTGAGCAGATCTGTCAAGCGAAGAGACACAAAACCACATCGATCGGTCATGTCAAGAAGTTATCAGGATATCCACTTAATTTACAAGAGGAAGAAATTAAAGCCACTGAATATTAACTTGAACTGAATATTAACAACTTTAAAGTGCTTTAAAAGAATGGTGAAGGAACACTACTTATCTGGTTAGTCTTGTTTGTTTGTATCATTATTATTTATTATGTGTATGTATTGTATATTAGTGTGTATTGTATGTAAGTGTATTAGTGTATAAATCAATTAGTTATATATTTAATATTACATGTAAACAGTATATATCTGTGTATTGTATGTATATATTTTCTATAATAATGTATTGTCTATGGTACACCGCAACATACCTGCTATATTTTTATATTTTCCGGAATTTCTGTAATTTTTTTTATTGCCTTTGTAGGCAGACGAGCATACGGCCCACCTGGTGGTGAGTGGTTACCGTCGCCCATGGACTTCAGCAATGCCAGGGGCAGAGCCAAGCCGCTGCCTACCGAAATTAAACGGTTGTCTGGAAGAGATTGCTTTTGTACAAATGTATCTGCTTTTTGACTGTTTTTTTTAATGTAAATTGTATTTTGGTGTGCAATAAAGTGAATTCTCTCTCTCTCTCTCTTTCTCTTATTTCACAAAAATGTCGCTAGTCCGTTTTAAAACCTTTCTGTGTACTCGTCATTTAAATTTAAAAGGCCACAGTATTACAACCTATTTTTACTCGAAAGATCAGAACCCTGCGTCACTGCGTGATCGCTTAAGCCCTTCTGTACACTTCAAAGGATAAACTTATATAATACGCTTATTGTCTGACCGTGTGCCATTGTTTTAGACGAACGATACGAAGGGGACAAAATCTAAAACGTCAGATGTGTCTATGCTCTCAATGGAATTTGCGGTTTACGTACAAGTTGTCTAAGGGTGTTTCTTGTGCGTTAATCTCGGTAGTGATTCCGTGAATTTCCGTAATGCGATTTACTTAGGGGCTTTGTTTTGTTGTTAAAGTGAATACATTAGGTTGGTCGATGTAAATAATTATAAGATTTCGTAATGATGAAGGATTTATTAGTGCAAGGGCGTCTTGTAAGCCCGCATGGGTAGGTACAACCGCCCTGTTTATTTCTGTTGCGGAGCATTAATGCATTTCGATTTTAAAGATGTGGCAGACATTGCACTATACAAGTGAGAGCTAGAACTCATGTTTCAAGGTGAGTGGTGGCATTAAGACTAATTTTCATGGGCTCCGGTATAAATAACGCCATGTGAGCTGTGAGCTATATCTAGTATCGCGTTGTCAATAAAAAATAATAGTTTAAAAAACATAAAATATACGTTTTTTTTTTGAAAAGAAAATGATTTTTTCTTACACTGTTTTTAATTCAAATTTAATAAAAGTTTTTTTCAATTTTTTTGTTCAATTAAAAATTTTTTTATTTTCCAAAAATATCATCTGAATCAGTCGGTAACTTATCCAAGAAATAGGTGATCGACGCGCCTGATAGTTTCCCTTCTTGGTCTTGACGCAAACACTTCGGGTCTCAGGAAAACAAAAAATCGCTAATCCTGATTATCCTAGTAAGGATAACGCATCAAACTGTTTAGAATATTGAATCGTCATCGGTCCTTAATAAGTATGCCAAATTTCCAGTTAATCCGACGTTTTAAAGGGGGTCAAAATCGTGTTCAAAGATTCCGTTACGTACTAAAATACGTATGAAGCTAATAAAAGCTTATTAAAAAAAGGCCAAGAGGCCATAGCCAAATTAGATGGTCAATCCAAATTTTTTTTTTTTATAGCCTTTGTAGGCAGATGAGCATACGGCCCACCTGATGGTGAGTGGTTACCGTCGCCCATGGACTTCAGCAATGCCAAGGGCAGAGCCAAGCCGCTGCCTACCGCTTAATACTCTCCACAAGCCTCGTTTCAAATCAAATCAAATCAAAAATTAAAAAAAAACAGGTTTGAACTGTTTGAAGAAGGACATGTCATAGCGCTCGGGAAACACCGTGGAGGGGAGCTCATTCCATAGCCGGATGGTACGTGGCAAAAAAGATCTCTGGAAACGCACTGTGGATGACCGCAGTGGCTCCAGGTAGTATGGATGAACTCTACTCCGGTGGCGGGCGGTGCGATGGTAAAAACGAGTCGTTGGTATCATCTCGAACAANGGCGGGCGGTGCGATGGTAAAAACGAGTCGTTGGTATCATCTCGAACAATTCCTCAGAGCATTCCCCATGGAACATGCGGTACAAAATACAGAGGGAACCGAAGTCCCTCCGCATACCCAGAGGCTCCAAACGGGCGAAACAATTCGCTCAACTTTCAACATCAAGCTGCAAAATTTTAGTCGTGACGTCAAGAACAGATACAGATACAGAGGAGAGAGAGAGATAGATACAGAGGAGAGAAGCGTCATAAAAGTAATCAATCTCTCATCGGGACAATCACGACTCAGAAATGAAGAAGATAACGCCATCTGGTGGAGGAAACGTTGTAATATCCAAGATGGGTGGCGTTTACATTGTGGATATCTATATAATAATATAATTATAAAAATAATAATAATAAAGCATTCTTTATTCAAAAATAATTGGTACTTAATTACAAACAATTTGAACATACATTAATGGTTTTTTTATTATTATTATTTTTTTTATAATTAAAAAGTAAAAAAAAAATTAAAAAGTTTATTAAGAAGTTCGTTTAGGAATAAAAAGTTAGTTTCTTATATTCATTTTAATATTCTTTTTCTCCTACCTACGCCGAAAGTTCGGTTTTCCTCCCGCTGTACAGGGAAGAAAGTGTAACTTTTCCTCCCTGGATACTGACAAGTGCGCATGCGCGTTAGTGTCTACGTCTGCTCTCACGCACCTAAAATTCTCCGCCATTGTTGTGCTCGGGTAATTTGCAATATTGTTTTTAGTGTAAAAGTGAAATAAACAAAAGGCAATAAAATTTAATAGTGAAGTATGAAACAAAGATGAGTTCATCAGACAATTCTTATTCAATTAGTAGTAGTTTATTTAAAAATAAAAAAACAGTTAAAATGTTTATTTTATGAGTGAGGGGCTCCGCCCCTCCCCCCCTCTTTGACCCGTATTAGCTAATCAGCACAGTTAATCTGATTTCTTATTCACAAAGAAAATTTGGTTGCTACCCGGATTAGTGCCCCTGCCATAATCATTTCATTAATTATTCTTTTTTTTAATACGAACACGTTTACTTCATTACGATTTCCAATTTGTTGAATTCGTAGAGCGATTTGTAAAAACGTATAGATAGGAGAAAAGACTTGTTAAGCAACTTGTCACCCAAAGTGCAATGGAGAGGGCTATGCTCGGAGTTTCCCTGCGAGATCAAATCAGAAATGAGGAGATTCGCAGGAAAACCATGGTAACCGACATAGCCCAAAGGTTTGCGACGTTAAAGTGGCAGTGGGTAGGGCATTTGCTCGTAGAACGGATGGCCCTTGGGGCTGGAAAGTTCTCGAGTGGCGACCGCGTGCCAGAAGACGTGGCGTGGGTAGACCTGTCACAAGATGGACCGACGGACTATTGAGTGTCACGAGGATCCGCTAGATGCAGGCAGCGCAAGATCGATCTTTGTAGCGAGGCTTGGGGGAAGCCTACGTCCAGCAGTGGACGTCTATGGGCTGATGAGAGGAGAGAGAGAGAGAGAGAGGGACCTTCTATAAACCTTCTTAGATTTTCAAAAATACCAAAATATCAAATTATCGCGTTTAATTCGTTTTTTAGTTCGTCTAATTCTAACCAAATAAGACCCATCAATGTAATGCATAATATTAAATTGTGGTAATTAAAAACGAAATACCCGCATTTAAATCGAATAGGCAATATATTTTAGCCTCGTTAAGTTTTACAGCTCAATTTCAAGAGTATTTTAATGGCTCTGTAACTGTAACCTTGGTCAGTATTTACAATTAATTTGCAATTGTTTTCATCGATCTTGAATTTCGCGTTTAGCTTGGTTCGTCGAAATTCAGGGGTCCCATGTTTAGACGTGTTTCATCTGATGATGATACGATTTTTAAGGATTTTTTTGTTATTCGGGAGAATTTCCTAACACTAGCCCTATCAAGATTAGTGCTTCGCAGAATCTACCACCAGATCGAAATCCCGATCCGCTAAGAAAATGAATGAATGAATGAATGAAATTTCTTTATTGCACAAAATAGGGTACAAAGGCGAACTTAACGCCATGCATGCATTCTCTTCCAGTTAACCCTCGTTGATGAAGTGAAAGATTCAAGAAGTCCATAGCTGTGATGAAGTTAATACATGGCGATAATTGAAATAATTACAGTAGACATGAGTAAAATGAACACTAATAGGTTATAATTTACATAGCCAAAACAAATACATAAATACATACATGTGGTAGGACCTCTTGTGAGTCCCCGCGGGTAGGTACCACCGCCCTGCCTATTTCTGCCGTGAAGCAGTAAAATCGTTTCGGTTTGAAGGGTGGGGCAGCCGTTGTAACTATACTGAGATCTCAGAACTTATATCTCAAGGTGGGTGGCGCATTTACGTCGTAGATGTCCATGGGCTCCAGTAACCACTTAACATCAGGTTGGCTGTGAGCTCGTCCACCAATCTAAGCAATAAAAAAAAACATACAAATACTCTTCAAACATAAATGATTACTTCGAGGTAGAAATAGAAGATGGCGTTGCCTACCCATATCCCTAGTTACGAGCAATCGATACGAATGAGGCTAGTGTCAATTGTATTCTATTAGTATTGCCATGCGATTCAGATCGGAATGCTTGATGACTTCTAGCAGTAAGTAAGAAGATGGGTTATTTTTCGAAGCTATTTAGTATTTGGATGATAAGCGGTGTGTACACAGCCGTTATATAGAATCATTCTGCCTGATGCCAGATACAGTCCACTGAGTTCCTCGCCGGATCTTCTCAGTGGGTCGCGCTTCTGATCCGGTGGTAGATTCTGCGAAGCACTGCTCTAGCTAGGGTTAGTGTTAGCAACGTCGTCAGGTTTGAGCCCCGTGAGCTAACCTACTAGTTAAGGTTACGCTGAAATGGCATCTCAAGGTCATCAGCAAAAAGAATTAAAGAGAGAAGCTTTCTTCAAACTTCCATGTTAATTGTACTTTTGTCTAAGTTATAACAAAGAAACGAAATGTCCATTACATATTCAATTAGTTTCAGTTTCCGTCGGTATCTTCGTTTGCATAATATGCATGAGTTTAATACTCTATATTTTACTATCCTACCTTTTTGTATGAATATTTAGGTATCAGGGCGGGTAGATGCGTTTAAAAGCAATATCCATTGAATTATTCCCGAATAGCACTTAAGTGTGTTGCCATAGGGTTTTATATTGCAATTGCTTATTTTGGGTAAAATCGATTCACTTGTACGATGAAGTCTTGAATACTTTGGTCAGTTATAGCGATAAATAAGTAGTAATTCTTGAAGCAGAAATTCTAATTGCGACGGTAACGCCATCTATTGTTTGTCAAAGGTAGACATTATCGGTGTACTGATTCTGTGCATAAAAAGTAAAAAAAAAACAAAAAATAGATGTCGCCACTGTTTTAAAAGTGTATTCCAAAGTAAATTCAAATTTATTTTTATTGCTTACAAGGGTGGACGAACTCTCAGCCCACCTAATGTTAAGTGGTTACCGGATCCCAGTTAGGCATCTAAAATGTATATTCCACCACCCACCTTGAGACGTGAGTTGTAAGGTCTCACTTTTGACAGTACAACGGCTGCCCCGCCCTTCAAACCGAAACGCACTGCTTCACGACAGAAATAGGCGGGGCGGTGGTACCTACCCGTGCGGACACGCAAATACGGACTAAAAAGAGGGAAGACAAATCTGTCTGCTCCTGACTTCCTACCCATCTTCAGTATACTCATGTACGCTTATAACTGCGCAGCCATATCTTGGAAACTCATTAAAAGTGGAAATCGTGGTAAGAACCCCGTAAATTATTATTATTTATGTATACTATATCTTTGTTATCTATATCAAAACGTATTATATAAACAAATCGTGTTTTTCACATTCAACTTTATTACTAAGCAACAGAATACAAATTTAAAAGTGGCGATAGCTTTATATATTACACAGCCTCAACGTGATAAGTAATTCAAGAGTCTGAACGAAATCCGAGATTCCGAGGTGGTATGAATAACAAATTGACCGCACATTTTTTACAGTTCTCTAGGGTTGAGTATTTTGTAAATTTATTTGTATGTTACGGATACCTTTTGGTAGTCGAGAGATCGCCCTGAGGTTTTTCCGCTTACTAGTGGTGCTTGTAATAAAGGAATTCTCAAAAGTGGTACCGGTGGTTTTGAACTAGACATCTTGTGAGTCCGCACGGGTAGGTACCACCACCCTGCCTATTTCTGCCGTGAAGCAGTAATGCGTTTCGGCTTGAAGGGTCGGGCAGCCGTTGTAACTATACGAGACCTTAGAACTTAAATCTCAAGGTGGGAGGCGCATTTACGCTGTAGATGTCTATGGGCTCCAGTAACCACATAACACCAGGTGGGCGGTGAGCTCGTCCACACATCTAAGCAATAAAAAAAATAAAAAATGTAGATTTCAGATCGAGCCTCGTGAGTTCGCCCAGCAGTCAAGTTGAAGCCAGACCATTCGAAGCTAGTGCCAAATTGGTAGGCATTTTTTCGCAACGTACAATTAATTCCTTTTTAGCAAATACAGGGATAGTTTATTGTGTTTATTCTAATGGGTTTACAGTTTAGTGCACATTAATAACTGAAGCTTCTGTATCATAGTCATTGAACTATCGGACAAGCTATTAAAATCAGCAATGAAATAAGTATGTATTTCGTGTTTTTAAGCTCCATTAAAAATATTTAACAAACATTCCTCTGAATTATCATCCGATTCAGAGATTTCAAAATAATCTCTACCAGTTTTACCAAGAACCCCACAGTCCTGTGAGGAATCTACATTACAAACTCAGTGGACTTTACATTTTACATTAAAAATAATTAGCTCAAAATTTCTACATTCCATTTTAGACGTAAATTAACTTCAATTACATAATTCACCCTCACATGCGACTCTACTAAAAAAAGAGTTTTTAGAGCAAGAAAACATAGAATTATTAGACCATCCGCCGTACAGCCCCGACCTAAGCCCTAATGATTTCTATACTTTCCCTAAAATAAAGAATAAATTGCGTGGACAGAGATTTTCATCACCTGAAGAAGCTGTGGATGCCTACAAAACGGCCATTTTGGAGATCCCAACTTCCGAATGGAATGGTTGCTTTAATGATTGGTTCCATCGTATGGAAAAATGTGTCAAATTTCGCGGAGAATACTTCGAAAAGCAATAAATACATTTTTAAATAGTAAAGTTGTGTCACTTCGTTAATTCCCGAAATTTTCAGTGCCACCCCCGTATTATAGGCTAAATTATAAAAATCTAAATTTTGCAACATGATATTTTATTCTCATACTTGGATACCTATTAAAACTTCGCGGCTTTAGTTACTTGGGGACTGAAATTTTGAAGTTTATCCGATTTATTATTGCCTTCGGGAAGCGAGACGTGAAAGAAAATGAATTAATACAAAGAAGTCTGCGCCCTGGGGAGCGAAGACAGAAACTTCTAAATATAATTTACTTCTTGAAGCTGAATACATAAGAAACGTTTAGAATGACGAACTCAAGATCTATTTTAAGAACCTCAATAACAATGGTTGTTTTAGAATATCTCCATTTCTGCACAGTAGCTATTGTTTTGATACTGATTGAAACAACCTCTATATAATTATCCTGGCGTGTGTTTATTCATCTCTAATTGCTACTGAATCCTAGTTTGGGACCAGTATACTTAGTGCGAGTATTTTAAAGTTCTCCATAGCGTAAAAGTTAACTCAATTTTGTATGCAGTTGGAACAGTGCCCCAAGCGGCAAACGTTCCAACTTCATACAAATTTGAGTTAACGTTTACGCGATCGAGAACGTTAAAAAACTCGCACTAAGCACCCAGATGACTGCGTGATTCATTCCCGATTATGCATTTAACTCCCAACAATGGAGACACATAGCAATGCAATTTGGTTGTCTGGTGGCTTAGACTAGAAACATCGTATCGTGTCGTACAACTCCACCAAGACATTCACAGAAGAAGCAGAAATTGCTGACCAGCTTAACTCAGTGTAGGGGTATCGTAAGCCCACACGCGTGCATGTCAACAACAATGCCAGTAACAGCTATCTCAGTTGTTTAGTTGATGGGCCTCTACCATCTTCGACCATTGAGTTCCATATATTGGGCGCGCCCCCTCACCCGCAGCAACCTCGTAAGAGATGCCGTTTGGAGACCCGAAAAAAAGTGTCATGCCCAAGACGCCCAGTTCCTGCTCCACCGAGCGCCGCCAAGTTGTTCTAAGACGGCCTCTCTTCCTTTTGCCAGACACTTTCAAGGCTCTCTTGGTTAGATGAGTATTGGGCTTTCCTAATGTGTGACCAATCCAATGCCATTTCCGTGTAACTCGTCTATGTGCGTTAGTAAAATAAAACTTACCTTTGTCATCAGATTTGAACTCTGCTTCCAACTCAGCCTTGGTTGGCACGGGCTCGGGTTTGCAAGGTTCCTGCTTGGCCGCCTTCATGCTCATTGATTTCCTTGTCCTGTGACCACGGAACGCTGCCTGGATTTTAGTGGCTGCCTGTTCTTCTGACTTTACGCCTTCTTTGTTCTTCTCTTCTGCGAAAAATATTTGATTTTAAATTAGTTCAATATTGACAGTCTTGACGAATTTTCAAGCCAACAGTTGGCAAGAGATAGCAGAAGATTGGGAGGAATGAAGAGATCTTATCTGAGGCCAAGATCCATGTCTAAAGAAAGTTGCATTAGGCATAAGTCAAGATTGCCATTTGCTGTAATAAAGACTTCATATACATAGATAATTTTGGGAGAAGAGATCAAACACTCACTAAAACGGTACTGTAAAGAAACTATGGAGAACAGATAAATATTTTTCAAAGAACTTTGCTTCATGTAAATAATACATCAAGAACTTTTACGACATTGCTATTAGCAAATTTATATAGTTTCACAGAAGTCAAACAATTTTTTTTTTATTCATAACTAAACCATTAATCGAATTCTCTGAGTGAAAGTTTAAAAGAAACACATGATTTAAAAATTATGATATTTATTTCAAACATACACGTAAATTGTGTTGGTATCTTTAGCTATCATCACTCCACTACATAGTATAAAACAAAGTCGCTTTCTCTGTCCCCATATCCTTAAATCATTAAAACTACGCAACTGATTTTGATGCGTTTTTTTTTAATAGATAGAGTGATTAAAGAGGAAGGTTTATATGTATAATAATATCCATTAAATAGTGAAGAAATCAATAATCAATTACAGTTTCGAGGGGCGGGTCGCTAGTGTAGTATAAAATTAAGAGTGCTTTAGTCTGTTCTTTCAGTTATTTCTTCCGAGCCATGCAAGTGGTCTCCATACGGTTTTCGCTGATAGAGAAAGTTACAAAATACACGAATTGCTTACATTATTCATAAAAGCATTGGGTAAAATATTCTATGGAGGTTGTTATATTAGAAATTTAGTTTTAAAATACTCGTAGGCGCTTTCCCAATCCTTTACGGTTACTCCAATAAATTTTATAAAGAAATTTAAAGGCACATCGTATTTATCAATTACGCTTATTGAATTTCGCGTTCAATTTATTTGTTGTCGTGCAACGGAGGTAGTTGAAAATAATTACAGACCGAAAATTGTATAACAAATCAAAAGCCGTAAAAGTGCTTTCAATATTCGCAATCAGATAATGGTGACCTCATGGTAATTACTAAATAATAAAAGAGAAAGCTTTTTCTTCTTCAGCCGCGCTTAATTTGAACTGGCGATCGGTGGTGAAGGTCGCGGGAGTCGCTGGGTCAGTCACGACAACCTTGAACGGTGAACGTCTTTCAGCCAAACATATAACATTTCGTCACTTAGCAAATTAGATCGGTCGATTACGTCACGAATAAAGGTCAAATGAACGAACGCTTTTTCGTATTATCTTATACCTTTAAACGAGCAATTCTTGTATATTAATATATAAAATATGTATATAATCGGAATCTCGGAAACGGCTCCAACGATTTTCACAAAATTTATTATACAGGGAATTTCGGGGGCTATAAATCGATCTAGCTACGATTTATTTTTAGAAAATGTTGTTTTATTCGTGCTTTCAATAATCAACTCTTCCCGACATCTATTGGAGAATAATAATACTATTTTTCTTAATTGAGGGCAACAAAAAAAAACCGCGCAAAGCTCGGTCATCATCTAGTTCCGATTATATATCGAAGGGTGATATTCACCCATCCCATTTTCCAATCCCAACCCATTCATATTTTGGTTTAAGGGACATTTTTGGAATTTTACAGGTGAGCCGTTTAAAATTTGGAAAAAAATATCATAACAAACTAACTTCTTTATCTATTTGATTGGAGTAAACTTAATTGAACTTGAATTGAAAATATCGAACTGTTGATGCTGATCTATATCTATACTAATATTATAAAGAGGAAAGATTTGTTTGTTTGTTTCTATTGAATAGGTTCCGAAACTACTGAACCGATTTGAAATATTCTTTCACTGTTTGGAAGCTACACTATTCCCGAGTGACATAGGCGATAATCTTTTTTGAAAAAAATTTGGGATCCTTACTAAAACTCCAGTAATGTAACCTAAGGTGTAAAAAAATCATCTAAAATATTGTTTACATCGCGTGCCCTGCGAAAACTATTGATGATAGAATAAAATAATGTATTACGACTTTGTAGACCACATTGTTATTTACAAAAAGTGTCGCGACAGCATATTTCTAACTATTATAGTTATGCCGCAATAAGTGTCCTTTTATTTAAAAAAATAAAACAACGTAAAATATCGTTGAAATTTTTGTTAAAGACCCCAGCGGAGCCGGAGCGGGCCGCTTGTACCAAATAAAACGCACCTTTAATTACAAAGATAAAGGTCGCGTGTTAAGCGGAATGTCGCTTAAACCAAAAAGCTTTCAACCATCCGTTATGATATATTACGCTGTTTTTTTTATAGCTTAGATGCGTGGAGAGCTCGTGGACCACCTAGAGTTTAGTAGTTATCGAAGCCCATAGACATCTACAGCGTAAATGCCGCCACCTACCTTAAGATATAAGTTTTAATGTCTCAGTATGGTTACAACGGCTCCCCCCCCCCCCCTTCATACCGAAACGCATTACTGCTTCACGGTGGAAATAGACGGGGTAGTGGTACCTACCCGTGCGAACTCACAAGAGGTCCTACCACCAGTAATCACGCAAATTATAATTTTGCGGGTTTGATTTTCATTACACGATGTTATTCCTTCACCGTGGAAGTCAATCGTGAGCACTTGTTAAGTACGTGTTTCATTAGAAAAATTGGTACCCGCCTGCGGGATTCGAACACCGGTGCATCGCTACATACGAATGCACCGGACGTCTTATCCTTTAGGCCACGACAACTCCAAACTACTGCATACAGTAAACATTACATATTATAATAATATATACAACAATATACTTATTTATTTATAAACATTTAAACTGTCAGGACCTTGATGTTTTGACGAGAAAATTAATCAAATCGCATTGTCGGGTCCGTCATATATCCAAACGGCTTCTCCTCGTCCCAGCGAATTTATTAACGACCGCTCGAGAGGATGGAAATAGCTTCCAGTGGGTTGGTTATCGATTTTCTTCGGTTACAAACCGGTCGTTATTTATAGGTTTGTTTTAGCGCAGGTAGAAAAGGTTAACGACCTGTCATGAATTGCGTAAAATATTTAATACTAGCGACCCGCCCTCGCTTCGCTTCGGAAATATTAAATTTTATTATTGATAGCTGAGTCCCGCGATGTTACCCGCGGTTATTGTCGTACCGCGGGTGAAGCCGCGGGGCGAAGCTAGTCTAAAAAAAGTAGCCTATGTTACTCCTTATATCATCAGCTACCTATCAGTGACAGTCCCGTTAAAATCGGTCCAGCCGTTCGAGAAATTAGCCGGAACAAACAGACAGACAAAAATTGTAAAATATGTTATTTTGGTGTATGTACCGTATATATATATTCATATGCATGTTTTAAAAAGCGGTTATTTCAATATTACAAACAGACACTTCAATTTTATTTATATGTATAGACTAGCTTTTGTCCGCGACTCCGTCCGCGTGGAATAGTTCCTTTGGCATAACGCTAAATTTTAGCCCCCACTTCATTTACGTAGAAAGTGAAAATATTTTGAAACATTCTTTATTGGTGCTCCACTTCTATGGGTCTCATGTTGTTATATATAGCCTATGGCCCTCCTCAATAAATGGGCTATCTAACACTGAAAGAATTTTTAAAATCGGACCAGTATTTCCTGAGATAAGCGCGCTCAAACAAACAAACTCTTCAGCTGTATAATATTAGTATCGATATTAAATTCGGGGTTTTCTTTTAAGCTCGCGCTTTGAAACTGATTCAAACGCAGCCTTCGTTCATACGATCAACATTAACGACACACAAACACACACACGTGATCATCATCATCATCGTCATCAGCCCACAGTCGTCCACTGCTGGACATAGGCCTCTCCCAATCCACACCACTGAGCCCAATCTTAGGCTCTCCTTATCCAGCTCCTACCGGCCACTGTTCGGAGGTCATTGCACTATCCAGTCAGTAAGGTGGGCCTAGAAAACACACACACACACGGCCGACTGCAATGTCCGTGAACACTTACAAGAAAATATTAATAAAACTTACACATAATACGTGCCTAAGATCGACCATGGACTTCTGAAGTGAGTATTGTGGATAAATAATCAGTTTTATGGAAAATAAAATCAAAACATACTAATTTTTTTAAATTATTTTTATTGCATAGATAGGTAGACGAGCTCACAACCTACCTAGTGTTAAGTGGTTACCAGAGCCCGTAGACATCTACAACGTAAATGCCGCCACATACCTTGAAATATGAGTTCTAAGGTCTCAGTCAGATATTCGTTCTATTCGGCGATAGATGGCGTCACTCTCACTCGTAACAATATTCTGTTACAATAAAGTAGACAAATGAACCGTCCTTCTAATGATATTGAGTACAAGAGCTAATTGCAAAATGTCTCAACTCTCACGAACCGTGTCACTAATAGATGTCAAGTGTCTAGTTTGCAACGGAGTGCATCGGCAGTGTCTTAGAGCTGACAAAGACAGCGGACACTCATCTCGGGAGCTCTTCACGATCCAGAGAGCCGGCTAACGAGCTGAAGTCTATCAACTTAGTGCACGGTATATATTAATGAATGAATGAATGAACGAATGAATGAATGAATGAATGAACGAATGAATGATTTATTTTATTTCAGACAACAATAAGACCATATGTGTACATAGTATCATTGAAACATACTTAAAATTAACAAAACCAATCAAATAAAAAAGATACATTTATCTATATAAATAGGTATATTAAAATGAATTGCCGTTCGTTAGTCTCGCTAAAACTCGAGAACGGCTGGACCGAATTGGCTAATTTTGGTCGTGAATTATTTGTGAAAGTCCAGAGAAGGTTTAAAAGGTAGATAAATATGAAAATGCTCGGAAATAAATAAAAATAACAATTTTGTTTTTCCTTTGATGTGTCCCCCTTCGGACGGATTCCTTTTGTTTGTTTTAAGTTTATTTTATACAAAAGCTTAGGTCTTTTATTAATTAATTGAGGCACTACGAAGTCTGCCGGGTCAGCTAGTTAAAAATTATCAGTTGAATACATTTAAAATATTCCGTTCAACTGATACTTACTTCGAACCAACCATTATTATTATTTAATCCGCAAGTGAACCATGGTGCAATGGTTCAAGTCTTCTCAGTCGTATGCACTCTTGGCAGAGTGGTCGTGGTCATCACTTGGGTTGGTGGTGCGCTTCACCAGACGTCGCCATTCCTCGCGTACCGCGGCCCTTCTTGTGCACTCGTTAACGGGACCGTTTAGAGCTGCCTTTATTTGGTCGGTCCATCGTAACGGTGATCTGCCGCGCGGTCTTGTACCCTCTATCATGCCCTGCACCACAAGGCGCTCAACTGAGTCGTCACCTCGCCGCGACACATGCCCGAAGAAAGTGAGAATGCGACCCTGAACGATGGAGGATAGTCGCTGCTTGATGCCGAGTTCCTGTAGAATTGACTGATTCGTTCTGAACTCTGTCCACGATATTTGCAGCATTCTTCTCCAGCACCACATTTCGAGAGCATCTATCCTCTTTTTCTCACTTTCTCTCAATGTCCAGGTCTCAGCAGCATAAAGAAAAATGGGGAAGACCAGCGCTCTTACAAGTCTGATTTTAGTGGCTTTAGTGATATTTCGATTCCCCCATATTTTCTTCAGCCTGTCCATGGCTGACCTCGAAACAGCCATACGCCGCTTGATTTCATCAACGCACCCGCCCGTGTTCGATATCAGTGCACCTAAGTACCGACAGTCATAACGGTATGTTAATGTCAACTTTTGTTTGATTATGAAATGTTTTGAAATTAATTGGATATTTAAAAAATTTGAAATAAGTCTGGTTTAAGCTTTGTATTCACGAGCGTGCTTCGATGGGACGGTACTTATTAATTCACGAGAGAAAGAGTATAGTTTCGGGAGACAAAGACGCTATGGACTGCTAATTGATGTTTGACAAGCAAAAGATAACGCAATTACTGGTGGTAGGGGTTGGAGAATGAGGAGGAGGACTTGTGAGTCCGCACGGGTAGGTACCACCACCCTGCCTATTCCTGCCGTGAAGCAGTAATGCGTTTCGGCTTGGAGGGTGGGGCAGCCGTTGTAACTATACTGAGACCTTAGAATTTATATCTCAAGGTGTGTGGCGCATTTACGTTGTAGATGTCTATGGGCTCCGGTAACAACTTAACAGCAAAGTGGGTTGTGAGCTCGTCACAGCTCACCAGGTGTTAAGTGGTTACTGGAGCCCATAGACATCTAAAAACAGTATATTCAAGTTAAATATTTGTTTTCCGTTATAAATATTATACCGAGTTATAATGCAATGAATTACTCGATAATAGCTAGTAGATGAAAAAAAAAAAACAAAATTAAAATAACAAACAGACTAATAATAATAAATTCAAAACAATTTTCTAACCTTCGAGCACTTTATTCTGGTATACAAGCGAAGGCTGCCTTTAAAATGAACATGAAAGTGATTAGTTTGTATTATCGATTGCGCCACAGAAGGTCGACCTTAACGTTGATGCATTAGAAAGTGCTTCGAGAATATTCTATTACTCTTTGACGTCATAATCGTCATGAAATGTTAAGACGTATTTGCTTTCTGTAGATTTTAGTTGGATATTACGTTCGATTAGATCCTTTATGCACTGTGGTAGTCTAATGGAAATATTTGGTAGTGCTGTGGCTTAGAATAGGTAATTTCCCATCACCTCTTTCGTGAGTGACATACAAGCATTCCCGATCCAGCGGACAGAATGGAAAGCAGTCAACGTCCCCCCAAACACGTCATTTCGGACCCTCCCGATCCACTAACGGTTCTTTTAGGCACCTCAAGCACCGGTCATCGTTCTCGTCGAACGCGTCCCT
Source organism: Bombyx mandarina (assembly GCF_003987935.1). The sequence goes on along the minus strand of NW_021011548.1, from coordinate 543,878 downwards.
TGTGACGAAGGGCTCGACGACTAAATTAACCCTCAGATATAGTCCACTGAGTTTCTCACCGGATCTTCTCAGTGGGTCGCGATTCCGATCCGGTAGTAGATTAATTCGCGAAGCAATTGCTCTTGAGTTCTCCTTGAGGTCTCCTTCGGAGGCGCTCGGGCAGTTGTTAGCAAATCCCACCCCTCCTGGCTGAGCCTTTGCTCGCCCACCTGTCCTGGTGAAGCTGGAAAGGCCTCCGGGCCATCAGTAATCTCTCAATAATAAAAAAAAAAAATTACATGTGTGCAATTCACACGTGGTAGAAGTGAAACCTTCCAAAATTAAAATACAATTATCCTAAACGTCTTAAGTATATGTAAAATTTTGTCATTAGTAAATAATTGTAAGGTAGCGCCCTCTGTGAATTGATATTTTAATTTCACGTATAATCCTAAATTAAAATTCACTACAAGAGCTTTCATACACACGTTAGTATTAAAAAATCTCACAGATGGCGCTGTATTAAATAGTATGTATATTTCTGTCTCATTCTTTGCTGGCTTCATCCTACACATTTTTGTATTTGTGTCTCTTACCTGTCATTTTTTCCGTTGCATCCGGTTTGAAATCACAACGATTCTAAAGAAGTTTTCACTTCAAAAACTAGACCAGTAAAACGCTAGGAAGAAGAAGAAGAAATGCTCGCACGATTCCATTATTATCCGAATCAATGATTGTTCTATCGTGATGACACATCAAGATTTTCATTTGTCTTTGTTCCTTTGTTTACTATAGTGGCATCTATCTTTGTTTACTATAGTGGACTATATATATAAAAATGAACTGCTGTTCGTTAGTCTCGCTAAAACTCGAGAACGGCTGGACCGATTTGGCTAATTTTGGTCTTGAATTATTGGAATTTGGTGGAAGTCCAGAGAAGGTTTAAAAGGTAGAGAAATATGAAAATGCTCGGAATTAAATAAAAATAACAATTTTGTTTTTCCGTTGATGTGTCCCCCGTCGGACGGATTCCGTTTGTTTGTTTTAAGTTTATTTTATACAAAGGCTTACGTCTTTTATTTATCGATTGTGGCACTACGAAGTCTGTCAGGTCAGCTATTTGTAAATAAATATCTGACTTATTTGATTTTTTATCGATGTGAAGAAAAGCAAACCATGTAATTCGAAACAAAATAATTACGATGGAGGAAAGCGGAATTGTCGTAACTTAAAACAATCCAACTATAACGCCAGAACCATCAAACTATTTAAAAAATTCATAACTCTATAAAACTTTATAGAGATAGAAAGTTGAAAAATGGTAGATGAAATAAAAAAAAAAAGATTTAGTCGTAGGAAAACAGGACTATTATACCCTTCTATTTTTTTATTCAAGAATATGATAAAAAGTTGTTTAGCCCAAAAGGCAAGTCACGATGTTTCCGCTTTCTCACATCTATATCTTTAGATACGTCTGTGGATATATCCCCATTACGATATCCCAGTAGTTTCGTTCGCTTAAAAATCGCACCGTCCCAAAATAAACTTTAAAATCGATACGTACCACTCGAATAAAAGCAAAAAGGCTTCATTGCCTGAGATACGTTTCCGAGGAGAGGTGGTACGGGTAATTGAATCGGAAACCGTTCTAGGAATCCGAAGGCCGACTGCAAACACTTACTCTTGATTGGGACACCTTTGAAATCTGATAACGTTGCTGCGTGAGGCTAGGTACATACAGCTGCTACACGATTTTAGACTCTTAGTACTTTGGTTATTTTTCGTGAATCGTAGACTTATCAAAAAAATCGGTTGTCTGTAAAGTCTGTTTACTGACGATAGTTGAACGTGACAACGTCATAAGAAAATACTGATGGAACGGTTACATTTTTCAGAAGAAAATTTTTATTTTATTTGTTTGATAGATATTTTGTATGGATATAGAGAAGGAGGTAAATGGAAATCACTATTGAATTTATCAATTTACATTTATCTGTACGCATAAATACAATTATGTCAATTTTATTTTATTTTTTACAATGTACATAGTTTTTTTACAAGTATGAATGTGCTTTGAATTGTATTATTGTATAGCAGCTGTCCACGCAAATGCATCGCCTCAGAGCGAGGTAACGCCGCATGAGTCATATTTTTTCGTGCGTGCAGCCGGCTCCATTAATTTTTATATTCATTATATTATTTCTGGCATTTCATAAATACATGGAAGTTTTCTTGGTCGCGAGCGACTGACGTATTTGTCGATGTTTGAATATTGTCATAACTACCAACATTTTTCTTTAAAAAAACCCTTAATATCACTAATCTAATTTTTCGATGATAATCACCATAGTCATCGAACTCGATGAAGGGTTCGTCGTGCAACTTAATCCACAGGCACAACCCACTGAGTTTCTCGCCAGATTTTTTAAGTGTGTCGCGATTCCGATGCCTTAAGACCTTACTGAAACCTCACTTAACGAGTGCGTGCGCCAAGCCTCAGTTCGCAAACTACGGAAAACATCTGTCAAGGCTTTAATAAGCAAGAATTCCATATGACCACAACTGCTCTGCCAAGAGCAACCGACTATGATGATGATGACCGTTAAATTGACTACCTGAAAAATTTACTTATTAATTACAGACTTGGCTTAGAGCGCTAGACTTTTAAAGGCACTAACAATTTAAAAATCATCCAAGATTAGAATATATTGGGTGCCACACTATTCCTGGGAAATTACAACGCAGAAGCCGCCAAATTGTTACGAATAAGTTACAACGGTAAGGCTGGACAAATTTGTAACGTGTCACGAAACTAGGTCAAATGGCTTTTGATGGTCTGAGTCGGGATGCACTGTGCCTTTGCCAGATCGTGCTTTAAGACAACAATCATTTTCATTTTGTTCATTTCATCATTCATGTCCATGCTAGCATTAAACATTTGTGAAGATTGTATATATACCAAACACAAACTGGACATGTGCCAAATTAGACGACAAATTGAATTTATACCAAACTTTATCTAACAGAATACCTATCGCATTAATTTAAAGCGTGCCAAGCCTAAGCTTTATGGAGCCTTAAAGACTTGGGGAAGTTGGGCCAAGTCGACAAATATCATGATTACAACGTGCTGACAAGGTTAACGATATCGAACCAACTCTATACATACGGGAAACCTCCTGACCCAGTTTGCGAGTTCTATTTCGGGCGTTGCCTTATAACGGCAGGTAGCTTATCAGTCATGAATAACTTCGTGAAGCCCTGTCCGAGTATCCGAAGGTCGCTCGGCAAATGTTGGTGGACTTGGGGCGGTATTTTTGGTTGAATTGGGTTAAGGGATTTTGGGAAAGTTGGCGACGGCATTCAAGATATGAAGCGGTAAGGGTAATGGGATAATTCAGTTGAGTTGACGAACCATCATTACTTTTTTGTTTCATGTGGCAATCGATGTTGGAAAACTTAAACGATATGAAGACTATACAAGAGTCACGATCTTCGACGATGAGGTAACGATTGGGAAGATGAGAAAGTATTTTATATTTGTAAGACTGTCAAAATACTTAGTAACTATTACGATATAATGAAACTGAACTAATATCATTATTTCAACGTATAAATATTAACTAGAGGTCCCGCAGTAGTCGAAATTCGACTATAATTAATTAGAATTGTAAGTTTGTACACTATTATGATTGTATTTTATACATCTATAATCACAAATTTCGCCAAGACTACTTTATAAAAAATATTAACAAAGTCAAACAATATTTAATTTATTCTCAATTTGACAACATACGTCAAGAACAAAAGCTTGACAATAAATAGTATGCATGCGTGTGTGCGTCAAATACATGGTATGTAGTGTGTGTAATGTTTTCTTTATTGATTTAATGTATCTTTTATGCATTATTTTAAAAAAATATTAGCATTGTGCACTTCTTCTCTATATTCTCTATAAGTGTGGAAAATTTCATACTCCTCCGTCCGCGCAATTTTCGTAGAAAGGGATACAAAGTTTTTGCTTCACGTATTAATATATAGATTCTAAATAACCATTCCTTGGTTTAAAGAGATTTTCGTTGATGGTGAATTTTTCCGTGACTCATTTGAAAAAAAAAATCTGACATAGAACGAGGGAAATATTGGCGAACGTATCGTCCTATTGGATATCGTGGCTTGAAGTGTAGGCAGTTGATATTCTGCATTTGAGACTTCCTTAACAGCTCTCCAGATATAGTAAACTGCAGTGTTAGCGTCAATAAGATTTTGTTTGTCTTTTTTTATGATTGAAGGATTACTGGTGACTCTGAGGCCTTTCCTGTTTCACCAGGACAGATGGGCGAGCAAAGGCTCAGCTAGGAGGGGTGGGATTTGCTAACACCTGCCTGAGCGCCTCCAAGGGAGCCCTAACAACTCAAGAGCGGTTGCTACTACCGGATCGGAATCGCGACTCGCTGAGAAGAACCGGCGAGAAACTTAGCGAGTTGATGCATGAGATTTTCTTTGTCTTTAATCCACACAATTCCGTCACAGATTTTAAGAATACTTTAATGTAAAAAATCTCATCTAAAACCATGTAGTTCGCGTAACCTCATCTCTTAGAAGTTTCCAAACAACATAATTTTATGACGTCTAATAAAGACCACAGCGAAACTCCAAGCTAAGTATTCCCAAGTATACTGGCTTGACATTACGACAAAGATATCATTTGCGAACAAAGGGTCACGCCACGGTGAACCACAATTAAATTTCTTGTGAATTGTGGATAAGCTAAATAAAAGAGTAGGAATTTTGGAGGCATTTTTTTTTATTGCTTAGATGGGTAGACGAGCTCACAGCCCACCTGGTGTTAAGTGGTTACTGGGGCATAGACATCTACAACGTAAATGCGCCACCCACCTTGAGAAATAAGTTCTAAGTATAGTTACAACGGCTGCCCCGCCCTTCGAGCCGAAACACATTACTGCTTCACGGCAGAAATAGGCGGGGGGGTTGTACCTACCCGTGCGGACTCATAAGAGGTCCTACCACCAGTTCAAATAAAGTATCACCAGTTCAAGGAATACATTTGTACGTTTTTAATATCCTTAAACAGGCATACGATCATGCTAATCGTCATTATTATGGACAATACTGATGCCAGAAGCAAAGCCAAGTCGCAGTTTACAGCAAAGGTAAAAAGGTGTTAACAATAACTTGAAAATACCTATTTTAGCACTCAATAACTTTTTGTTGACTATGCGATTTTTTGGTTTTTTATGGGCATAATATGTAAGGGCTGCCCTGATGTTTAAAATTAATGTTTCATTCACAGGTAGATGTTGATTTTATAATTATTTTTATATAAAGGGGAAACACAATTCTGTGATACATTATTTTAGCAAAACTTTAATCATTTCTGCGGTGCACGCAGCTCTGAAAAGGTACAAATAACCCCGATTTTGAAACATTCTTTATTGGTGCTCCGCTTGTATTAGTCTTAGCGTGATGCTATAGAGCGTTCCTCGATAAATGGGCTATCTAACAGTGAAAGAATTTTTCAAATCGGACCAGTAGTTCCTGAGATTAGCGCGTTCAAACAAACAAACTGTTCAGCTTTAGAATATTAGTAAGTAGAGATGTTTTCCATTTGTTTTGATTTTATATTGATATTAAAGCACAATATATTCTGATTTATTTTTTACCCCGTACAGAATAAATTGTCCCTTATTCGTGTTTACACATCATACGACTGCTGAGGCACGCTATTTTCGAAATATATCGTCAACAAACAAGATCTTAAATTATCTGTGCTATTTGTCTCGAGTATTTGTTTTACAAAGAAAAGAGGTTGTATAATTTTAGACGAAATTTTTTATTTTTACCGCCCAAATATTCGGCAGCCATCTTGTTTAGCGTTCGAAATTCTAGTCACGTTCCATTACGCGCTGTACGTGGATCTCGAGAACGCAAAGGATTATTTCACAAAAGAAAAAAATTCATTTTGAATTTGACCAATCGTTCTTTTTTTCTCTCCGATAACGTTTTTGCTTTGCGTCTGGGGACGAGAAACGATAGCTCTTAAATCTTCTAAATCAAATTTCGGCGGCATAAAATGTTTGTGATCTGTGGTGTGAATAAGGTCGAAAATGGTGAAGAAAATGTTTGCACTATTCACTTGTATTAACTCTTATACTTGTAAAAAGAGAGACGGAGTAAAAATCCTAGAGGTTTACTACCCTTTTTCTTTTTGACAGAAATAATTACATAAAGACATTGCCAGCGAAGAAATTTTTATGAAAATTTTAAGCTAGCACACGCGTAAGCTTGTTTGTGACGAACTTACTCAACACCTGAGCTGCTAAATGTTTACCACGCCACTAACCTTGAGACATGAGGTCTAAGCATTATGGCTATTACATTCAACATGACGGAACGCATTACTGCTTCACAGAACGGTGGTATCTACCTGTGCAGACTCACAAGACGCCCTACCACCTGTAATAATTAGGTATTTTTATTTTATTTTTATTCATTGCATAGATGGATGGACGAGCTCAAAGCCCGCCTGGTTGTTAAATGATTATCGGAACCCATAGACATTTGCAACTTAAATACCGCCACCCACCTTGAAATATCAGTTCTAAGGTTTCAGTATAGTTACAACGGCTGCCCCACCCTTCAAACCGAAACGCATTACTGCTTCATGGCCGAAATAGGCAGGGCGGTGGTGCCTACCCGTGCGGACTCACAAGAGGTCCTACCACCAGTTTCTTTGACACTCCGCTATTCTTTCAACGTGGAAGTCATTGTAAACGTTTGTCAAGTAAGTTTCCTATGTGATTCGAAAATCAATTGCAACCCTCGATACCGGTACAATAGACCAACCATGAAGACTTAATTTTTTTTTTTTTTTACTAACGATCACGACACTTTAACTGGTCCCGTGCTAAGTTCGTAAAGAACTTGTGTTACAGGTACCCGATAACGGAAATAAATGTAAGATTTTTTTTTATGCACATACATATATTAAATATACATCCATAGCCCTGGAAAAGACAGTTTATATTTATAGTACAAATATCTTCTCTTGGCGGGATTCGAACCTGCGACCCCCTTGTGTAGTGACCATGTCATTTACCACTACACCAGACGGCCTTTAAAATATCTCTAATCCCAAAATAAAGAACCAGACATAAAATACCTAAGTGATCTCCTCACTAAATAATTACAACAATACAATTAAAATAATACGTCACGCAACACGTAAAAGAACGCTAACGTAGCGAAGCAAACACTTTACCGTCCTTACCTTATCGAGCACGACTGTACAGGCTCCGCGTAAACACTTGACTTTACGAGTGTACTTTAAGAACTCGAGTTTCTTGCGAGTAGGGTACGTACAAAATACTTCGTAAGGAGCTTCAAGACAAAAAAAAAGGTATCGAGACGAGTAACTAAAAACAAAATAATTTTTATTCTGTTCAAAGATCAGCCCACAAGCTACCTTGAGTGGTCACTCGAAGCCATAGAACATGAATTGGGACACATAGTCCCCCGTGACCACGGAAACTGTAAAACATTCGAATCATCGGTATCAATGCCCCACCCTTCAAACCGGAACGCGTTACTGCTTAGCGGCAGAAATAGGCAGGGCGGTAGTGCCTATTCTTGTAGGCTTACGTCCTACTACCAGTAGAGAGCGCGGTATGTATGTCAGAGGGCCACTGCCTATTTCTCGGCTTTAAACACAGCTATGGGGAAAAAAGAATTGCTATTCCGGACAACTATGACTTACTCACTAATAATAATTCTTTATTAGCGTATTGGTCTTAACAAGTAATATTAAGATGCATAATGCTACATGTAGCACTTGCTTCCTACTTTTTGTTTTGAGCCAACGCCGTAAATGCTTAATTACCCAAAGCTCCTAAAATTTCGCGGATATTTCAATTGAAAATCTCCATTTGGGTCTTACTTCGTGAATTTTACTGCGTTATTTTATTGTCGTCATTTAAACCGAACCCTAAAGTTTTTCAGATTGAAAGTCTTCGCGGCCTCATCGTTCGAGCCCCTATTTAGAGGTATTATTAAAGCTTTCAATGTAAAAGCTTTGTTTTACATTAACTAACGCTAAACCATTACACTACTTAATTGTTTAATGCATAATACGTCATAATGCATTGAAAAGTAAGCCGAGAAGATTTTGGGGATTTCTTTTTTTTGTTGTTGCTTAGATTGGTGGACGAGCTCACAGTGCACCTGGTGTTAACTGGCTACTGGAGCCCATAGACATGTACAACGTAAATGCGCCACCCACCTTGAGGTATAAGTTCTAAGGTCTTAGTATGGTTACAACGGCTGCCCCACACTTCAAAGTAAGCCGAAACGCATTACTGCATCACGGCAGAAATAGTAGGGTGAAGGTACCTACCCGTGCAGACTCACAAGAGATCCTACCACCAGTAATTACGCAAATCATAATTTTGCGGGTTTCATTTTTATTACACGATGTTATTCCTTCACCGTGGAAGTCAATCATGAACATTTGTTAAGTACGTATTTCATTAGAAACATAGGTACCCGCCTGGGATTCGAACACCGGTGCATCGTTCAACACGAATGCACCGGACGACTTATCCTTTAGGCCACAACGACTTCAAAAGTGTTAGCGGGGAACATAGAAATCGACAAGGCACCAACATTTTGAGCCTTAATTATGGCAAACATCTATTTGAAAGTACAGAAAGGCACACGGCTGCCTCCGAAATCCATTATTCATAACATAGCTCGCACTCACATTCGTACCGCCTCCTATTACCATGGCCAGTTAAACTCAAATACGTAATCTGGTTTTATTTCTGAGCAGTCGGCTCATTCATTTGTCGTCTATTTAGGTATTTCATGAAGGCCATTGAAAAATAACCACTGCCGGTAAACAGCTGTCTTCGTTCATTGGTTCTTTCCAGTCTCCATAAGTCACACCTGTCAATTATCCCTCATAATCTATGTCTAGTCATTGTAGTAGGTCGTCTGTCCTGTCAAAGAGGTTGGACGCCACGACAATATCAATGTTTTTTTACATATCAAGTTCAATCTGGTTTTTTTTTTCCTACTTAGCTGAGAGCCTTGAGAGGCTATATCAGCGTAGCCTTAACTAGTAGGTAAGCTCACGGGGCTCAAACCTGATGATGTTGCTAACACGAACCCTAGAAAGAGCCGTGCTTCGCAGAATCTACCACTGGATCGGAAACGCGACCCACTGAGAAGATCCGGCGAGAAACTCAATGGGCTTTGTCTGAGGGTTAATTTACGATGGACGATGACCGGTTCGATCTGAAATATCCTTGTGGTGTATATAGCTCAGTCTAGACCGTACTAATCCCTGTGGCGCTCTGTAGATTCCTTCTTCTTCTTCTTGCAATTATCCTTACATTATGTGGCGTTTCTACAGCATGTCTTCTTGTCATGGTGCATAGGGCCCGCATAGAAATCAAGAGTTCCAGTTTGATTGGACTAGCTACATTTGCACAATTGAGATGTAGACCTTATGTTTCAAGCTGGGTGGCATGAAGCTCCATGAATTTTTGTGAGCTTTGTCAGCGCGTAAGTAATAATAATAATAATAATATAACTCTTTATTTGACACCACATGTACAGAGTAAGCATATAACACAAATAATAGACGGTGACATAAATTGGCGGCCTTATCGCTCAAATTGATCTCTTCCGGGCAACCTTGCAGGGAGAGGAATAAGCAAACTAGCATGGACAGTGCTATATCTTAATAAACTTACATAAAAATATATACTTATATACACATGTGAAAAATAAATACAATATACCACTACCCTGTCTGTTTTTGCCGTGCAGCAGTAATGCATTCCGGTTCGAAGGGTGGGACAGTCGTCATGCTATAAAAACGGAAGCTTTGAACTCATATTTCCAGGTTAGTGAAGGCATTAACATTGTTAATGTCTATGGCAACAGATAACCACTTAACGCCTGATGGACTTATTCGTTCGTCTCATAAAACAAAATAATAATTTAAAAGCGCTTTCATCTCCCTTTCAGAATCCAGAAACATACCTACCAATCTATAGAAACAAAGAACAAAATATTGGCCAGATGAAATATCAGAGGAAAAAAAAACAAGAGCTGACAAATCGTTGGCGATTTATTATCAGAAAAAAAAAACAGTCTACTTTAAAAACACAAAAAGAACAATGGAAGTTACATTATCCGGCAGGCTTTATCTCCGAGGTCACAGCTCACGGCCCACCTGGCAACCCACATCTACCTGTACACTGCGGAACATTTTACATTGACCAACAAAATATTTCGGATACGGTAATTAATTTCGTTTATTCGTACCAACGAATTGAGCACCAATTTAGAATATGTGTACCCACATACAATATTTTAACATAATAATAGTTTTGAAAACATGTTAACGTCATTGACATGATAGAGCAAGAGGTAGACCTAAAAACAAATGGATGGATTGCGTGAAAGACGATATGTGTAAGAGGGGCGTGAGCGAAGAAATGATATGTGATAGAGGAGTATGGAAGAAGATAACATGCTGCGCCGACCCCAGGTGACTGGGAGAAGGGCAGGAAGTTGGTGATGATGATATCATTGAAGTGATAGAGTGTATCTGTGGATGTTCCTGGCAAGGTATTAGGATCCTGGCTATTTATTCCAACGCGTTTCGATTTGGAAGGACTGTCACTTCACAATACAATTGTGACTTTGACTTCATATGTTCAAAGTGACGTTATTATGTACAGTCATTATATCATATTACGTCATATAATATGACGAAATGGACAAACTTAATGGTTTTGATCTGTTTAAGTCAATCAGTCGATTTAAATTGACTATCAATTATATATTAATTGAATTGATATATTACTTTTTTTTTCATAATAAAATAATGAAGTAAAATTCCCCCCAAAATATTTAATTCGACACAAATGTTGAGATACGTCTGTAATAAATTATAAAGTATTGTTGATTACGATTCAAAACGATGTTATGGACGTAAAATGAATTTTAATAATGGCTGTATCAATATGAATACATTACTGTCGGTGACAACGAAACACTGTCCTACCTACGCCATCTCTCGTAAAACGTTACGAACTAATACCAACACCTAATACACATAATGCCACATCCAATGTCCATTTTGCTTTATGCGTCCATGTACGTCAAAACCTATACGTACCTAAGTGCTCCGAGGCAGCCCTTGTATATTGATTACATTCTCTTACATAATTTGATGAAGCTTTACATAATGAATGCATAATACAAAATGGAATCTCAAATGAACTACCCAGAAATAACATTATTGGACACAGTGAATTATTGATAATTCACACAATTTCTATATTATAATTTGCTTAAACCAGTTAATGAATGATTATGAGCTGGTCCACCCCAATTGCGTTTGCCGCTAAGCTCTCATTCATTCAAACTTGAAATAGCTTCAGTTGATATTACGATAAGTTTGGTATCTACTTTATTGATACGTCTCTATGTGAATATGTTTGTGGATGCCTTTTTACTTTTTATTGCTTTAATCGGTGGACGAGCTCACAGCCCGCCTGGTTGTTAAGTGGTTACTGGAGCCCATAGACATCTACAATGTAAATGCGCCGCCCACCTTGAGATATAAGTTCTAAGATCTCAGTATAGTTACAACGACTGCCCCACCCTTCAAACCGAAACGAATTACTGCTTCACGGCAGAAATAGGCAAGGTACCTACCCATGTGGACTCAAAAATATATTCAAATAATTCTATATCTACAAATCTAAGGTTTCTCTTTAAGCATAGATTACACTGTACATATCTATCTCTTAATCGATATAAATTTATAATCCTCTTTTTTCGTATTTCAAAGATACAACCAAACTACTTTTACTATGGCTCGTAACGTCTACACTAAGCATATGCAAATTCAAACATTACCGTCATCAACAGAAGGTTCAATATCGTTTTCGATAGTAGACTTATCGATTTCCCTATTCGGGAGGAATAGAAGGTAGTCGGTTTAAATGAGTCTTTTACAGCGTGTAGTTTAGCGAAATACTTCGGGAAGCCGCTTTGTCGTAACAATACATCGATTTTAGTTTAATAGTTAATAAATAACCTTAGTATTTTATTACTCTGCGCGAACATTGATATTGCTGGCACTAAACCATGCCATTAATTAGGTCAGTAAGTGTCCACTAAATGTCACATCTCACGGAAATTGTGTATATGGGGATGACGGTATAGGTAACCGAAATCTTACGGCCCTAACTACTAATGTTTTAAAGACACACACCCGTCAAATAATTGCGTTGGTAACATTAAAAACAAATTTGATTTTAATACGGACATCTATTTCTAATTTTTTTTTTATTATTGCTTAGATGGGTGGATGAGCTCACAGCCCACCTGGTGTTAAGTGGTTACCGCAGCCCATAGACATCTGCAACGTAAATGCGCCACTCATCTGGAGATATAAGTTGTAAGGTCTCAGTGTAGTCACAACAGCTGCTAAGCCCTTCAAGCCGAAACGTATTATTACTGCTTCACGGCAGAAATATGCAGGGTGATGGTAGAGGTTCTACCACCAGTAAGGTAAAGGTAAAGTCATGTTATAAACGATAAAAAAATATTACTGTTAGTTTATCTGTCTGTGGCACCTAGGCTTTGAACAAAAAAAAAAAAACTAACAGAACCCTAAACACCAAAATAAAAATTCATAATAAAATTCATTAATGAATTATTACGCAGTGTCACTTCTCGTTTGTAACAGCCAGCCACGAGCGCTACGGCATTTCTACATATTGTTTACTCTATGTACAAAACTCTGACATAAGCCCGGAGAAGATTAATTATTCGCAACGAAATTCTCTGGGTTTGTTTCAGAAGCCAGGGGAACATTTGCGAACTTACTTCGCCTAATCAAAATGTACGTAGTACGTAGAGATTAAAAAAATAATGTTTTTTTTTTAATCTTAAATTTTACATTCTTTTGTTATGAACGACAACGCTAGTTCATAGTACATTAGGCTATCATTAGTCACAGGACTGCTTCACAATGTCAATGACAAAAGCTACTTTAACATAGAATATCTGAAAATAAAAATTTCAACTGCACCTCCTGGCGAAACTGGGAAACTGGGAACTGAAAAGGCCTCCGGGCAACCAGTGATCCTTCCTTCGTAACATTTTATAGTCCTACAGCATCTTCCTCATGTCTGTCCAAAACAAGGAATTCGGGCCGGTTTGAGTGAATTAACAAAATAATAACAAAAAATAGAATCATCGAATTCGTGTCACACGATTGTCACAGCCATGTCACTATAACTATAACCTATATATAGTAAGCAAAGTGAGATAAAACATCTTCGGGCAAACATATCTGTTTTTACTCTACCTATTCGCTAGAAGTCTAAGACCATCTATGGCCATCTCAGCTACGCCTGAACGGGTAGGTGTGCTCACGCGTTCAACCTGAGAAAATTTCGTAACACTAGCTCTAGCAAGAGCAGTGCTTCGCAGAAACTACCTCTGTAACCTGAGAAGATCCTGCAAAAAATTCAGTGGGCTAATATTTCACTGTCATTGTTTCTTAGTACGTTTGCAAATTTCCAAGCTAATCTCAAGTCTTCTAATTGATCAAAAGTATATTGAAAGATTCCGTTACCAAAATAGATAAAGAGCCAAGTTAAAAAAAAAAATGCTGCATGTGTAACTTGGTGCACATGAAAGAAGTGAAACTTCTAGCATTGTCTAGTGTAGCATTGTCGTTTTCTTCATTTTTCATCCTAAAAGCAAATTTCTCTTGTAATAGGAAATTCTGTGCATAAGAGAAACGACTTCCGCCACAGTCGAGTGATTCGCGAGACACCCTGTCTATTTTCTCACTCTTACTCTTCCTGAATCGTATCTTTTCTTTCTAGCCGTAACGAACCTGTCGCGAGTTAAGTTTTACTCTCAACGCGCCTATAGAAGTTTAACTTCTAAAACGTGTTATAAAATATTACAGTCATAGAAAGTCCTCTGACCTTTAATTGCAAGTCATTTATCTTGAGCATTACGCTAACAAGAACGTAATTCTTTGTACGAAATTACAGGGTAATTAATTTGGTATTGAAACAAGGTAAAGGTTAATAGTTAGATCGTGTCTTGATTGATACGACGCCATAAAAGGGTGCACGGTAATTACGTGACGGTCGATTAGGGGGGTTGTTACAAGGGCGTTTCGTTTTCACTGTTTTGATGGTAACATCGCAAGGGGTAGTCAAAGAAACGTGTAGTCGGTTCGAATCTAGTTTGAACTAGATTCTAGGACTTTGTTTTTTTCACCTTACTATGCTAGTATACTGGAGGAGTTATACTAGCTTCTCCGATCGTATGGGCGAGCTCACAGAACTCAGTCTGGAGGACTTTGCTATCACCTGCCCTAGCAAGAGCAGTGCTTCGCTGAATCTACCACTGGATCCAAATCGCGATCCACTAAGAAGATCCAGCGAGAAACTCAGTGGGCTGTGCCTATGGATTAAGTTGCTCGCCGAACCCTTCGCCGCATTCGACGGGTTCGACGAGAACTGTGACCGGTGCTTGAGCTACCTAAAAACACCGTTAATGGATCGGGAGGATCCGTAATGACGTGCTTAGGGCGACGTCGACTGTTTACCATTCGGTCCACAAGATCGGGTATGTAATTTCCGGCGGCCACGACAAGAGGGTTTTCGTGTCGTGCCGCCTTTTCAAAGTGATGCAATGATGCCGAATGTGTATACTTACTGACTGAGTCAAGGTCCAAGTCATCATGGAGATCAACTTTCCTTAAAAATTATGGTGCTCCGACGGCTATCCTGCAAAAACGGGATTGAATAACTTGAAGGGGTTTCAAGTTAGTGGGGGCTGCGTGAGCAAACACTAAACTTGCATAGGTCATGAGCTTTGTGCGACAATAGTCACTCGTATTTATAGTAGAAAGTGGGGGCAGCTTAGTCATTAATTCTCTTGAATACCGTCTTAAACTGTTAATGACATGCGTACCGTTAAGGAAATCGTTAACTTTAACTCAGTGGGTCGCGTTTCCGATCCAGTGCTAGAAGAATCTAGCAGAATAATTCACGAAAACGAAGCACTGCTCTTGCTAGGGCCAGTGTAAGTAAGACTCCCGGTTTGAGCCCCGTGAGCTCACCTATGCGTCCAGGAAAAACTGAAATAGTCTCTCAAGGCTATTAGCCGAGGTGGGAAAAAAAATTTATTCCGGCTCGAGCAGCCGAACGGAGCGGAGCTCTCCGGATATCGCTGTACACTTGAAATTTAATAAACAGAATTCATTGGAAAAGTGAAACTTAATAACTGTCACTATGGAACGCAATGATAATTATGAAGAGAATGGCGTCAACGACGCTGATTAAATAATTTAAATAGTTAGACATAATAAAATGAAAATAGTTACGGGAGATTAAATTAAAGTAAAATTAATTTTTATTATATCTGCTGCGTCTTGTAATCTATCTATATATATAAAAATGAATTGCTGTTCGTTAGTCTCGCTAAAACTAGAATGGCTGGACCGATTTGGCTAATTTTGATCTTGAATTATTTGTGGAAGTCCAGAGAAGGTTTAAAAGGTTTAGATAAATATGAAAATGCTCGAAATTAAATAAAAATAACAATTTTGTTTTCCCTTTATATGTCCACCGTCGGATGGGTTCGTTTTGTTTGTTTAAAGTTTATTTTATACAAAAGTTTAGGTCTTTTATTTATCGATTGAGTAACCACGAAGTCTGCCGGGTCAGCTAGTAATTTAATCAAATACCACTCAGATAAAAATGTATTGGAATAAGCTTTTTTTAGATTCCAAAACTAAATATAGTCTGGCTTACGTTAATGCTAATCTTACATCAGGCCACTGCTCATCCTTCGTCTCCGATTCAGATTTCAACGCAATATATTAATTGTAAGCAACGCATTATAACCCACATTCTACCAAAACCCTGCAACTGTTTAAGGGATGACAAAAAGTTAACATTAAAAGGCTTCAGCAGAAAGCCAGCAAGAGAGCAATGTTTAATGGAACAAGTTTGGAGCTTTGTCTTTGCCGTCTAAATGAGCACCGAGAACTTGGAAAGCTTCTTTCGAACCCTGAATATTTCATAAAAAGGCTGACAGGAGTTTGCGACGCAGAATTTGGTTTTTCAAAAAATTACTGGTGGTATTCACAGAAATCTTATAACCAGAATCAATATTAAAAAGCTGAAGAGTTTTTTGTTTGTTTGACCGCGCTAATCTCAGGAACTACTGGTCCGATTTGCAAAATTCTTTCTATAGGCTATATAAAATCACGCTAAGACCAATACAAGCGGAGCACCAATATAGAATGTTTCAAAATCGGGGTATTTTTCTCTTTTAAATAGCTCCTTAACATTGTATTATTCAAACATATTTTCACTTTCTACGTAAATGAAGAGGCGGCTAAAATTTAGCGTTATGCCAAAGTAACTATTCCACGCCGACGAAGTCGCGGGCAAAAGCGAGTGCTGTATGTACTTCTTTATTGACAAGTATACAAAGTTCAACTTTGAACTAGTATCCCAATTTTGGTCAAGGCGGACCGTATACTTCAAGTCGGAGCCGACGTGTTTTCCCCGACCATTTCTAAGTTGATCGTAGTTATAAAATCCTAGTAAAATACTGCCTATTCCTGCCGTGAAGCAGTAATGCGTTTCGGTTTGAAGGGTGGGGTAGCCGTTGTAACTATACTTGAGACCTTAGAACTTATATCTCAAGTTTGGTGGCGCATTTACGTTGTAGATGTCTATAGGCTCCAGTAACCACTTAACACCAGGTGGGCTGCGAGCTCGTCCACAAATCTAATTTAAAAAAAAACAAATTCGGTGAATACAGTTTCGCAATTTTCTATTTTAAAAAAAAACATATTATAACATCCAGCTTAATTTAGTGCCATAATGTTATGTTTCGGTTAAAAAGACATTGTAATTTTTCGCGTAAGCGAACACTAGCGCCACCACGCGACAGCGTCCGAAACATTCCAAACGACGCGGCGCGGCGGCCATATTCTTTTTCAAGTACCTTAGTATAATCAACCAAAATGGTGACTTGCACGTTTCACTGATTTATTAACGCGAAAAATATTTTATTAACAAAGTAATTTTGGCGGTCGATAACGGCGTTCGGTCCGTCTAAGCTCCATTATGCGGGACGGGAAAATCCATTATAGCAGGATGTTAAATTTTACTATAAATTAATTAGGACGCGACCCGTTTATTTTGTGTCGACTAAGACCCGATGTGGTCCATTGCAGTTTTATGTGTGACATATTTATGTAGGAACGTATGAAGATAAGGTGAGTTAGAGAAAATTCTGTGTAAGAAACAAATATAAAGAAATCAAAATGGCGCGGACTTTGATTGAGTGTTGTATTAAAAGTTCAATTGATCATCAGTTATAATAATATGGAAGATTTGGTATGAGAACAATAAAAGTACAATCCAGTGAATCAGTCTATGTAGTCGTCGTGGCCTGAAGGATAAGACGTCCAGTGCTTTCGTATCGAGCGATGCACTGGTGTTCGAATCCCGCAGGCGGGTACCAATTTTTCTAATGAAATACGTACTTAACAAATGTTCACGATTGACTTCCACGGTGTAGGAATAAGATCGTGTAATAAAAATCAAACCCGCAAAATTGTCATTTGCGTAATTACTGGTGGTAGGACGTCTTGTGAGTGCGCATGGGTAGGTACCACCATACTGCCTATTTCTGCCATGAAGCAGTAACGCGTTTTGTTTTGAAGGGCGGGGCAGCCGTTGGTTGTACTGTTAAAAGTGAGACCTTATAACTCGTATCTCAAGGTGGGTAGCATTTATATTGTAGATATCTATGGGCTCCGGTAACCACTTAATATCGGGTGGGCCATGAGATCGTTTACCCACCTAAGCAATAAATGAAAAAATTAAAAAAAAACACATTGTATTGTAATATTCTATTCCGTCATTCTTGAGACATAGAGTTTCTTACAACCCACCTACAACTAAGCTGCGTTAGATTTAATGCAACCACAGAAAATAATTAAAATCAAAACACGAGCCAATTCTCAAGAAATTTTCAGAACTCTCTTAAATTTAAACAAACGTATCGTAAAAAGATTAAAAACACAAAAGTAAAAAAAAAAAAACAAAAAAACATTCTTATGCGATATGAAACGCGTCTGACAAAAATTGTAACAGCATAATACAATATACCGCATTTCGGAACGTAAATATATTGGGTCGTAAATCGTGGAATAGGTGATATTAAATCAGGGTGGTATTCAGAAGTTTCAGTTTGGGTGTCTGGGCCCCACTCTAATCATTTTTTTTTATTGTTAGATGGGTGGACGAGCTCACAGCCCACCTGGTGTTAAGTGGTTACTGGAGCCCAAAGACATTTACGACGTAAATGTGCCACTCACCTTGAGATGTAAGTTCTAAGGTCTCATGTATAGTTACAACGGCTGCCCCACCCTTCCAACCGAAACGCATTACTGCTTCACGGCAGAAATAGGCAGGGTGGTGGTACCCAAGCGCGTGGACTCACAAGAGGTCCTACCACCAGTAAATCATATATTACAAGGTGGACAATGACTTTGACATTTCGCAGTTTGCTTCCTGTAGCTACTGATATCGGGCTATATGAGTCTGTGGTTTGTTATTTACTTCTCACACTAGCAGGAAACTCTCACTCAGAATCTATAATTATGTAGTACTACCTGAAGCAAAAACTTTGTACCCCTTTTTTACGAAAATTGCGCGGACGGAGGAGTATGAAATTTCCCACACTTATAGAGAATATAGAGAAGGAGTGCAGAATGATATTTTTTTTTGTTTCCATTATGCATTGAAAATACATTAAATCAATAAATACACACACTACCATGTATTTGACACACACACGTATACTATTTGTTTATTGTCAAAATTTTCTTATTGCTTTTATTCTGTGGTCAAATTGAGAAAAGATTAAATATTGTGTATCTTTATTTTGTTATTATCTTACTTTGTTATCGTTATTTGTCTAAAGTGTAGTCTTGACGAATAACATTATGTATATAATAACAATATATATTTAATAGCTTTGATTGGTAGACGAGCTCACGACCCACCCGGTCTTAAGTGGTTATCGGAACCCATAGACATCTACAACGTAAATGCCACCACTCACCTCGAGACATGAGTTATAAAGTCTAATTTTTAACAGTACAACGGCTGCTCCACCCTTCAAACCGAAACGCATTACTGCTTCACGGCAGAAATAGGCAGGACGGTGGTACCTACCCGTGCGGACTCACAACCTACAACCAGTAAATTTAGCCTGCGTGAAAATGTGACAGAATACTTATGGACTGCTGATATTGTTGATTTTTACATATACACCGCTAACTTTTGTATTTTGTGGATGCTTTAACGATAAATTCCCGTACTAGGGGTAGATATTCCAACCGAAGGTTCAGTGGGCCGTGAGAAATATCTGTACATAAATAGAGGTCTGAGCTACTGACCTGTGAAACCTAGACTCATACGTGTGTTAGCTTGAAGTCATTGATTCTGGCCAATCATTCCCCGTGTCAGTGGAGCGAAGCTGACTCAATCGATGGATTCCTTTCATAATGAGTAAATGAACAAACTCACTGGTATTTACCGAGAGATATTTAGATATCAGAACTTGAATGCTATTGAGACAATCGAAGTTTTAATCGTATCAAATTCAGACCTTCAAACAGAAAAGAATCACTACTTTGCTGCGAAAACAGACTGGTGGTAAGACCTCTCGTGAGTCCGCACGGGTAGGTACCACCACCCTGCCTATTTCAGCCGTAAAGCAGTAATGCGTTTTGGGCGTTGAAGGGCGGGTCAGCCGTTGTAGCTATACTGAGACCCTAAAACTCATATCTCAAGGTGGGTGGCGGCATTTACGTTGTATATGTCTATGGGCTCTGGTAACCACTTAATACCAGGTGGGCTACTCTATCCACCTATGCAGTAGAAAAATATATAAAAAAGGCAGCGTCACCAGTAACTATGCAATTTTATTTGGCGGTTTTTTTTGCACAGATTTATTTCTTCACTTAGCGTGTGTTTAATACGCATTTAATTACAAAATAATCATCTTAAGCGTTACAGCCCAGGGTGTGTTTTATATTGGTCCAATAGGTCTCTCCAGACGCTTCCATTCATAGCATTCGCTTTCCAGTTATTGACACTAATTCGTTTATAATCCTGCTCTATACCATATAAACATCAGAGTTTGGGCCTGCCACGATTTTTGCGATCATCTGGCTTACCGTACGGTAGTTGGTATGGTAATGGTTGGCATTTTGATTTCTCCCATTATAACTAGACGTGCTGCTCTTCTTAGGCGTCCAATTTTATTGAATTTGTTATTTGCAAATATCATGCATGGTTATAGTGTAATGTTGTACTTTGGGAGGTGCTAAAGGAAAACGGCTTCTTGCGTGTATTCCATGTTTAATTATCATCTTAATCCTTGTTTACTATTGTGAAGAAGCCTATGTTTCTGGGTGGTCCGCCTTATTAGGGAGACATACGAGATTACACCTATTAATTATGTTATATAATAAAGCAATGTTTTTTTTTTATTGCTTAGATGGGTGGACGAGCTCACAGCCCACCTGGTGTTAAGTGGTCACTGGAGCCCATAGACATCTGCGACGTAAATGCGCCACCCACCTTGAGATATAAGTTCTAAGATCTCAGTATAGTTACAACGGCTGCCCTGCCCTTCAAACCGAAACGCATTACTGCTTCACGGCAAAAATGGGCAGGGCGGTGGTACCTACCCGCGCGAGCCCACAAGAGGTCCTACCACCAGTAGAAAATACTATGCTTTGCTATGCTATAATATATAAGTAAGTATACACACATCAATACCGCGTCCTCATTGCGTAGTTTTCCCGGACAGCACCGAATACTCGTGTAAGAATCTTTCGCTCGGGCACAATTAGTCCAATGTCCTCACGGAATTCCCGTACACTATTACAAAAGCATTCCGATCGGGTATCTGTCCTTGTCCTTAATCTGTTCCGAATGTTTTTCCACGCTATTGGGCCGTGTGACGGAGCCCGCATTGAATCGCCAGGTGGAGGCTATTTGCGATTGACGATTTCACCAGAATTTAAAGTATTTAATTATGTAATTTATCAAGGATATCTAGAAAGATAGTGAAAACCTATATTCTCAGTTCTAGTGACGGTATTTTATTAAGCTCTGATACGTATTTTGTGATATTTTAACTTTATTTACGATCAGCAATCGGTATGCCCAGACGAAGTAAGCATCCGACTGTTTTTTTTTTTTTTTGGCTATCCCACCTGGTGTTTAGTGGTTACTGTAGCCCATAGACATGTACAACGCAAATGCGCAACCCACCTTGAGATATAAGTTCTAAGGTCTCAGTATAGTTACAACGGCTGCCCCGCCCTTCAAACCGAAACGCATTACTACTTGACAACAGAAATAGGCAGGGTGGTGGTACCTACCCGTGCGGACTCACAAGAGATCCTACCACCAGTAAGTATCTACTATTCTTGTAGCTTGTAATAAATTATTCAATAAATATTATTGTCATTATTAGATTGTAAGACGTAGGAATAGAAATTAATAATTATATTCATTGGTTATACGTCGAAGGGACAGATGATCAGATTTTCTATTTAGATACTTGCAAGTAAGCAAACTTGTATTGACTCCAGAAATAAACACGGACGCACAGATTTTATCGGACCTTTCCGAATAGTCGAGTCGATGGGAGACGCTTGCGGTTTTCTCATGATAATATTATTCCAAACTATCTCTTCATTGTATTTTCTGTCATATCATCATAATGTATATTCCGTCTCTTTTCCTTCTTTATGCTTCTGCCTATTATTTTTTATTTATTTATTTGGGAAACCAATACTAAAAAATAAACATATAATATTTAAAAAATATCGAAGACATATCTAACCAAACATGTTTCCACCAACAAAATCACTTATAAGTAAAGAGTGAACAAAAGAATATAATACGCACATAATAATATTATTATGTACATAAACCTTTTTTTTTATTGCCCTTGTAAGCAGACGAGCATACGGCCTACCTGATGGTTAGTAGTTACCGTCGCCCATGGACTTCAGCAATGCCAGGGGCAGAGCCAAGCCGCTGCTTACTGTTAAGTACTCTCCACAAGCCTCGTTTGAAGAAGGATATTTTATAGCGCTCGGAAGCACCGTGGAGAGGAGTTCATTCCAAAGCCGGATGGTACGTGGCAAAAAAGATATCTGGAAACACACTGTGGATGAACGCAGTGGCTCCAGGTAGTATCGATGAACTCTACTCGGATAGCGGGCGGTGCGATGGTAAAAACGAGATGATGGTATCATCACAAACAATTCCTCACTTACAACTACACTATTAAAACTTAATACTCGTAACACTCATCGGACTAAATAACCTTAAAAATATTCCAAAATTATACATGATAAATTAACAGGTGCGGGTAATTTCCCAACACTTCACTCTTAGCCAATGATGATCACGGCTGCTCATGAACATTTCAATGAACATCCAATCGAATGACTGCTCTACGTCTTGAATCTAAGCGCGTAATTGCTTTAAAATAGACGACTGAAAAACCTACCAGTGAACACGCAAACCGAGACAACGGTACGCGAAACGAACTTCTAATGGGTTCTAGCTATATCGGTATTCTGTTAAACCAATCTCAGTTTATTACGGGCCATTACATCACTAGATTGATCGACTTGAAGCACTTTGTGTGAGTTTAAAGCAGTATTTACAGATAATAGGGCTGTGGCGAATTGAAAATTGGCCTTCTTTTCGCCTTTCCTCGTCTATAATTGCGCTACACAATTTGGCCTCTTTACCCGGAAACGAATAGCAGTTAGTAGATAATGTTTTAAGTATCATTTTGTTACGCACTGGGGTTCGGGATAAATAAAAATGTTCCACCAAAGTACAAGTTAACACTGTATTTAACACTATAACACTTAAAACACTTTAAAATTCTCAATACGCTTCTTCCGCTTCGCTTCAGGTGATCCTTTCGCTGTTTCGCTTCGATTAGTTCCGATTACTAACTGACTGCGTGCCATCTCTGCAACACTTTTATAGTCGATACCACATCCCTAGAATTATCGAGAATATTCCACACATCTCTAGTATTGTGTTTCCGATATCTGACAATAGATGGCGTTGTACTTCTCGAGCGTTCTAGGCGCTATCCTAGATCCTTTGATATTTGTTCGACTATTCGGCGATAGATGGCGTTACTCTTACCGGCGTAACAATATGGAGGTGTGCCATTTCAAATATTCCGTTTTGAAGATTATTTCAGTGCTGGTTCAGAAACGAATAGATCAATCATTGGGCACAAACTTCCGTAGAATATAGATAAATCGACTATGCCATATCGAACAGAAAACGATTTCCCACAGTCACACTGAGATAGTTAGAGGAATGTTATTGTAGCTTCGCGAGTCCTCGCGCCGAGCATCCGCGTATTTTTTTTCCTATTTCATTCACTCTTTTCCTGTTTAGGAATTTAGGAACTGCGCATGTAATGGAATATTTTGATTTACTTTTGTTCGGTGCGTATCGTTAATTTTGATAGGTTTTTTTTTGTTTGTTTGCAATCATCATATTTTATTCTATTGGTTATAGCATATAATAGTGTTTTCGGCGGTTCTCGCGAGAGCCAGACGTAAATAAAGCTACTTTTATGATTTAGTCTCGGATTTTTTACTGTCATTGTATGATTTGCGTCATTTCAAATAATTTTCTCACTCATGGACGACGTTGGTGCTTTTCTTTGACATTTGATTATTCTGTTAACTACAGTCTATTTGTCTATAAAAATAATAGTTTAAAATGTAGCTAAAATAAAGCTAAAAAAATACGCTTTTATAGAAAATCCATTTAAAAAGTAGAAAATAAATTTTATTAAATTTGAATTAAAAAAAGTGTAAAAGAAAAAATGATTTTACTGTAAAAGCGTGGGGTGCATGGTATTAATAGTTATAAATATTTTATGAACAGATATGAGTAGAAGGGTTACTTTGATCCCTTCTTGGTCTTGACGCAGACACTCCGGGTCTTAGGAAAACAAAAAATCGCTAATCCTGATTATCCTAGTAAGGATAACGGATCAAACTGTTTAAAATATTAAATTGTCATCGGTCCTTAATAAGTATGCCAAATTTCGAGTTAATCCGACGTTTTCTAGGGGACAAAATCATGTTCAAAGATTCCGCTATATACTAACATACGTATGAAGCTAATAATAGCGTATTAAAAATACTTCTAGACTTATATGTTTTATTAAACAAAGAGCGAACTAATCTCATTTTGAGGTCAGGCTGTTTGTATGAGTTGACTTTTCATCGTCACTATTGTCAACCATCTCCTCTATTAAAGTTGGGTTTTTTTTCGATGGTCCTCACATACCCACACGTCGGATTAATGTATGATCTTAAAATTTTAGTACGAGCTTACAGCCCACCTGATGTTAAGTATTTACCGGAGCCCATAGACATGTACAGCGTAAATGCCGCCACCTACTTGGAGATATGAGTTCTAAGGTCTCAGTATAGTTACAACGGCTGCCCTACCCTTCAAACCGAAACGCATTTATACTTCAGGGCAGAAATAGGCAGGGCGGTGGTACCTACCCGCGCGGACTCACAAGACCTCCTACCACCAGTACTTAAATACGCAAATTATAATTTTGCGAGTTTATTTTTTATTACACGATGTTATTCCATCACCATGGAAGTCAATCGTGAGTATTTGTCAAGTACGTATTTCAATAGAAAAATTGGTACCCGCCTGCGGGATTCGAGTACCGGTGCATCGCTCAACACGAATGCACCGGACGTCTTATCCTTTAGGCCATGACGACTTCTTGGAATTTATCAAAACTTATGAAATGGTCGGTATCGCTGTCCGGAGCGTGTGGACAAACTGCAGACTTGTGGTCGCAGTTATTCTTGACATCCTCAATATGTCCTTAACTGTGATATGTATCATTTAGCGTGTCCTATGTATGAAATCACACAGTGACCGTCCAGCTTAAAGAGACCAGGATCCTTCAAAGGTATGCCTACACTTGAGAGATCTTAGGTCTCAGAATGTTGTCTCCATATCTTTTGATGTACGGCAGCAATGCTGAGGCTCATTCCACTGTGGCTGGTTGTGGTTTGAGATGACAACAAATTTTTACATTACGAAACTAATTTTTTATTCTTTATTTACTGGTATTTTTGTTTATTTAGTTTTACTGGTGATAAAATGTTTTGTTAGCCCGCACGGGTAAATACAACCACCCTTCTTATTTCTGCCGTGAAGCAGTAACGCTTTTCGGGTTGAAGAGTGGGGCGGTCGATGTATTGTGATAAAACTGGGACTAGAACTCATGGCTTGAGATGGGCTCTATTACATGTTAATCACTTAACACCAGGTATGCCGTTAGCTCCTTCATCCATCTAAGCAATAAAAATAAATCCCGTTTCCACAAGTCGTCCCGTGAAAACGGTAAATATCATGGCCACATTGCGCCATAGTATAATATTAATATCAAAGCGAGTTGGGTAGCATTTTGAAACACAAATAATGCTACAACGGGCGTACAATTGTAATACTGGCCTGAATTTACATTTGACAGGGTGAAATTAACTGCACCATAGTGTAGGGGACGTGCAGAAACATAACTTCAAGATTAAGTAAATTTGTAGTCAAATAAAAACCGTGCGCGTCATGGGACGTCCGCAGAAGCGATATCTTAATCTAATCTAAGCTGAACTATTTAATAATGAAATTGTTAAACTTGAGAAAAGCTTAGGTTATTGCTTAAATTTCATGTATTATATATGTCGGCGCAAATATCACGTTTCACCTACTTATTATAAAAATAATAATAATTGAATGTGATGATCTGATCATCTAATCATCAATTAATTACTCTGCGTTTTTTACGATGAGAAATTGATGTTAAACAGTATGTCACTGTCCCTTTTATTGTAATTTCAATACTTTAAACGTGTAAACACGCGCACGTGTACTAAGCCTTATAAATACGGCCGTGCTGTCTAGCGCTTGGTCCTCCTGGCTGAGCCTTTGCTCGCACACTTGTCCTGGTGAAACTGGAAGGGCCTTCGAGCCACCAGTAATCTTTCAAACATAAAAAAAGCGCTTGGTCATTCGTGTCCGAGCCGTAGTACAGTACGGATCTCTCTGGAACGTTGTTATGCTTCTCGTGAAATATACGCAGCCCACCAAGTTCTCGTGAAGTTTTGTTTCGGAAGCCCAAGCATGAGTCATCGTCAAGAAAGTAATAATCACGTCACACTTTTTAAAAACATTACGAAGGTTTCTCCTCCGTCATATATTAATATGATGAAATAGTAGTGCAAGGTAGAGGGGGCAGAGGTCGATCGAAGAAGACATGAATGGAGTATGTGAATAATGATATGAGAAAGAGAGGAGTGAGTATTGAGATGACGGTTGATAGAACTGAATGGAATAGACAAATTCGTTGTACCGACCCCACCTAGTGGCATAAGGTCGAGACAAAGAAGAGAAGTGTTGAGCATAATATTTGTCAAAGTTTTCAGTAGATTTATACATTAATTTAATTTTTGCACGTATACCTGAGATTTATCGATTTTTTGAAGATTGAATATTACAGTTACATCATCATTATCCTGCCCTTCTCCCAGTCACCTGGGGTTGGCGCAACATATTTTCTCCTTTCATACTCTTCTATCATATACCATTTCTTCACTCACTCCCCTCTTACTCATATCGTCTTTCACGCAATCTATCCATTTCTTCTTGGGTCTACCTCTTCCTCTATATCCTTCCACATTCATAGTTAACACTCTCTTACCAACCTCATTTTATTTCGTCTCATCACACGTCCAAACCATCCCAAACGCGCACTTCTCAGCTTCTCTGTCACAGGTGCCACTTTCAGACTTCTTCTAACATTCGGTATTCGGTATTCTATCCATTCTCGTTACTCCACACATCCATCGCAACATTCGCATCTCTGCTGCATGCATTCGCCTTTCATCCGCTCATCATTATAATTACATTCCGCATTCAGATTCAATAGACAAAAAATGTTATATTTTCAATGTAGTTACAGTTCACGAAGCAATCGCAGTACGTATAACAAAAAATGGAATACGAAGACTGCATGCATGATCCAAATGTCAAATGTTGCCTGACTGCAGCTACCGAGTCACTGTGACATTCAAAATCCGGCCACGTTATTTGGGTCGCAGATATTTGCATTCAGCCAACGAATATTTCATTTTCAAAAATTTACTGAAAAGCTTACTTAGTACTCTCTTTGTAATAAACACAATACAAATTCGGTAATGAATATTTTTTTTTATTGCTTAATGGTTAGACAAGCTCACAGCTCACCTGGTGTTAAGTGGTTACTGCAGCCCATAAACATCTACGACGTAAATGCGCCACCCACCTTGAGATATAAGTTCTAAGGTCTCGAGTATAGTTACAACGGCTGCCCCACCCTTCAAACCGGAACGCATTACTGCTTCACGACAGAAATAGGCAAGGCGGCGGTGCCTACCCGTGCGGACTCACAAGAGGTCCTACCACCAGTAATTATGCAAATTATAATTTTGCGGGTTTCATTTTTATTACACGATGTTATTCCTTCATCGTGGAAGTCAATCGTGAACATTTGTTGAGTACGTATTTCATTAGAAAAATTGATACCCGCCTGCGGGATTCGAACACCGGTGTATCGCTCAACACGAATGCACCGGACGTCTTATCCCTTAGGCCACGACGACTTCAAAATTTGACGTTATGATATGATTTTTGTTTTATCACAACTTAGTTTCCCGTATACGTATTTGTCTAGGAGCTGATCTTAAGCGATAATGATGTGTTCAGCTATACGTAAGTATATATGAGCAGCCATTAATTATAATCATAGTAACCTCATCTGTTTGAAGAGTTTTTGGCCTAACTGGATAGACATTTGATTTCGCTTGTACGACAATGCTAGGTTTTGGAAGCCACATACTTTTCTAATTAACTAGTAGTAGGACGTCTTGTGAGTCCGCACGGGTAGGTACCACCGCCCTGCCTATTTCTGCCGTGAAGCGGTAATGCGTTTCGGTTTGAAGGGTGGGGCAGCCGTTGTACTGTAAAAACTGAGACCTTAGAACTCATGTCTCGAGGTGGGTGGCGGTTCATAAGTATATCGATTAATTTCCTAATTCCATACATTTATAAATGTGAAAGTTTGGGCGTTTGTTTCTCATTCATTTACACGGTCACGTCATAAATAAAGTAATGTCAATATATGTAAAACGCAAAATTAAAATATCAGTAAACAATTATTTACGCCCAATATGTACCCAAGAAATGTAATTCACGGGCTTACATGAAAATATAATTTTTGTATTTTTTGTATTATTATCATTGTACGCAGACGAGCATACGACCCACCTGATGGTGAGTGGTTACCGTCGCCCATGGACTTCAGCAATGCCAGGGGCAGAGCCAAGCCGCTGTCTACCGCTTAATACTCTCCACAAGCCTCGTTTGAAGAAGGACATGTCATAGCGCTCGGGAAACACCGTGGAGGGGAGCTCATTCCATAGCCGGATGGTACGTGGCAAAAAAGATCTCTGGAAACGCACTGTGGAAGAACGCAGTGGCTCTTTCACTACACGAATGTTAGTTAAGAATCGGCATTCTAGACAATTAAAGTTACACGTATACTTGTTTTTCGTTATTTATTCACATAACTGTACGCACAAGATTACAATAGCGGCATTAATACCTAATGCCTTCTCTACCAGACAACTAAAGGAGGTGTAGAGAGCGAAGTGGTGGCTGAATTGTTGTATGGAAAAAAAAATATTGTTATTCTTCCTATTCGAACACTCTTGACAGAGTGGTCGTTGTCATGCATCAGTCGGATCCTGCGATACCGATGCTCTAGCGATGCGACGCTATGTGGCACGAGGTTTCGCAGAGTGAGAGCAATTATTCATCAATAATTATATAAAATAATTATAGAGTTCAACAAACATACAATATGATATATTATTTCTGCCATAGATATCATATATTATCACAATAATATCCAAGTTATGGGTATAGATGTACCTAAATCGAGATACAATACATACATACATATACGAAGATCCAATGTAAAGAAATTCACATAACATATTGTACTGAAAATACCACTTTTTTTTTTTTTTTTTTTATTGCTTAGGTGGATGGACGAGCTCACAGCCCACCTGGAGTTAGGTGGTTACCGGAGCCCATAATCATCTACAACGTAAATGCGCCACCCACCTCGAGATATAAGTTCTAAGATCTCAGTATAGTTACAACGGCTACCCCACCCTTCGAACCGAAACGCATTACTGCTTCACGGCGGAAATAGGCGGGGTGGTGGTACCTACCCGTGCGGACTCCCAAGAGATCCTACCACCAGTAAATACATCGCAAAAGACCACCTAACTTTTCTCTCCAATAATACTCATATTTTAACTTTCAGATTAAATCATATTATAACATTGCAAGTCTAGTTATTAAATTTTCCTACTGATTCGCTTAGAAAAGAATCCTTAATTTGAAAACTAGGCGATCGATGTCTAATCCAATATTAAAAGAAAGTGAATTTTCTAAAGCAGACTTATGTTTGTGGAGCAAATGGATTCGCCAAACAATCTAAGTTATTACATGTATCGATCGGTCGGTTAGTGGTGAGGCTCCGAACACTTCTGTGACTAGCCACGAGTCTGTGCTGCATTCGTTATAAATAATTTAACATTATCGACTTTAGTTACGTGAGTCATCTATATATTAATACGTGAAGCAAAAACTTTGTATCCCTTTTTACGAAAATTGCGCGGACGGAGGAGTATGAAATTTTCACACACTTACAGAGAATATAGAGAAGGAGTGCACAATGCTAATATTTTTTTTTTAAATAATGCATAAAAGATACATTAAATCAATAAAGAATATACTACACACACTGCCATGTATTTGACACATACAGATATGTATATATATACTCTTTGTTTATTGTCAAACGTTAGTTAATGCTTAAAGTCTGTGGTCAAATTGAAAATAGGTTAATATTGTTTATCTTTAATATTATTTGTCTATAGTGTAATTTCGGTGAAATATGCTATTATAGAAGTATAATAAATAGTCTTTGACAATAGAACCATAATAATGTTCACACTTATAATTTCAATTAATTATAGTCGAATTTCGACTACTGCGGGACCACTACTTCGAGTTATTCTGCACTGTGTTTGCATGTAATTAGAATCAAAGTGCTGTAAGTAAGTGCTCCAAATGAAGTAGGGCGTTCTGGTAAGCTGGCACGGGTAGTTTTTATTTATTTTTTATTACTTAGATCAGTAGACGAGGTTGTTAAGTGGTTACTGGAGCCCATAGACATATATAACGTAAATGCGCCACCCGCCTTGAGATATAAGTTCTAAGGTCTCAGTATAGTTACAACGGCTACCCCACCCTTCAAACCGTAACGCATTACTGCTTCACGTCAGAAATAGGCGGGGTAGTGGTACCTACCCGTGCGGACTCCCAAGACGTCCTACCACCAGTAATTACGCAAATTATAATTTTGCGGGTTTGATTTTTATTACACGATATTATTCCTTCACCGTGGAAGTCTATTGTGAATATTTGTTGAGTACGTATTTCATTACAAAAATTGGTACCCCGCCTGGGATTCCATCTAGCTTCAAAATTGGAAGCTGTAGAGACAGTTAGGATGAAATTTGCACACAGATCGTAATGCCCCCAAATTCTTCAACAGAAAATGCAAGCATATACTACGACGGGAGTTTCAATAGTATGACTCTGGTCAACAATTCAGCATTTATTTATTTATTTTATTTATTTATTTATTTATGTACACACAAAAAAGAAGATATATGTAGTATAGAGTAATAGAAAAGTTATGTACAAAGCACTGCTTATTTCTTTAAGAAATCTCTTTCAGCAGACCTGCGAGAGGATTATGAGAATAATAATAAAAAGTGATGAGTGTGTGTAGAACAGCTAAAATAACAAATACAACATGAGCATTTTCCGAGAGCCAAAGATCCCGTGAAAAAAATATCGAAGAATGGTTCTATTTATGATGGGATGTACTGCTGGTAACTCCGCGTTTTAATCACTGCGCATAGATCCAACCAATCCAGGATGAGGCTAAAGCTGTCGCCAAAGAATGAAATCTTATTGAAAGCTAAGGTATTATAATGTTATCTCTAATGCCTCATGTTTCATGCATTGAATAATTTACGCAAAGATACCACTCACAAACAAAAGGGTAAAACATGATTTTCGCCATTAAAATTATTTTATTGCCACAAAAACACGAAATACGTAAACAAACCGATGTAATGCTTGGTAACTATTAAATTTTTATTACGTCATGACATAGGATACTTGATTCAACCATATTCGCCATAAAATCCTTAACGACTATCTTGAGCAAACTTGTACTGGTGGTAGGAGCTCTTGTGAGTCCGCGCGGGTTGGTACCACCACCCCGCCTATTTCTGCCGTGAAGCATAAATGTGTTTCGGTTTGAAGGGTGGGGCAGCCGTTGTAGGTGGCGGCATTTACGCTGTACATGTCTATGGGCTCCATTAACACCAGGTGGGCTGTGAGCTCGTCCAACCATCTAAGCAATAAAAAAAAACTGAGTTTGGTTAAAAAAAAACGTACTTTCACTCTTTTTTTGCGAAATGCGACCCACTGAGAAGGTCTGGCGAGAAATTCAGTGAGCAAGTAAGATGCTACTCGTGCGGGCTTAATATATCCTTACCAACAGTAAATTTCTATGGACCATCGCAATGCCCATATATAAAGTATAAGAACGACATCGCCTAGTCTCCGGCGACTCCCTTAATCGCCTTTTATAACACCCACGAGAAAAGATGGTGTGGTGGTACTTTAGACTGATACCATACAAACAATACCATAGACCCAGAACTGCTGCATATTATTATATGATTTTAATATATTATATTATACTAATTTGAATCTGTTTGGAGTGTTATCCTAACGGTCTATTGGTGTACTTATGTTAGGTATTGTCCAAAAAAGCCAATGATGTTTTTGATAATTACGAATAAGAGAAAACTAACATGTTTTTCTTAAAAAAAAAATTACTAACCTGCCTCATACCTTCCGATATGAGATCTGAGTTTTAGTTATATACCAATGCTTCACCCGTGCCGCTCACAAGATGCCCTAATACCAGTGATTATAGAAACTATAAGGTTTGAGGTTTTGAGTTTTATTATACGTGTCAAGCACGTAATTCATTAGAAAAATTTGTACCTTCCTGTGGGATTCGAACACCGGTGCAACCGCATCGCTCGATACGAACGCACCGGGCGTCTTATCTAATAGGCCACGACGACTTCAGGAATATTTGTTAGCTATGCGTTCCTAACTCATACATCAGATTGTGATAAAACTTGATATATTTATTGTTGGTAATCAGAGAAAGGTTCTGCCCAAAACACGTCATTACGGATCCTCCCGATCCAATAACAGTGCTTTTAGGTACGACAAGCACCGGTCACCGTCCTCGTCGAAAGGGCTCGACGAGCGAATTAACCCATAGACACAGCCCACTGAGTTTCTCGCCGGATTTTCTCAGTGGGTCTTGTTTCCGATCCGGTGGTAGATTTTGCGAAGCATTGCTCTTGCTAGGGCCAGCGTTAGCGGCTTGAGCCCCGTGAGCTCACCTACACGTCAAGGAGAAGCTGATATAGATTCTTAAGGCATCAGCATACGAAGGAAAAAAAACGGCCCACTGAGTTTCTCGCCGGATCTTCTCAGTGGGTCGCGTTTCCGATCCGGTGGTAGATTCTGCGAAGGACTGCTCTTGCTAGGGTCAGTGTTAGCAACTCTCTGGTTGAGCCCCGTGAGCTCACCTACAAACGTTAGGTTAAAACTGAAATAGCCTCTCAAGGCTATCAGCATAGGTAGGGAAAAAAAAGGAAAAAAAGAGGTTTCTGATATAGTACCATTAACAAACTAAAGGTGGCGCACGAATAGTTTTTCCTACAATTAACCATAGTCAGATTGGAGCTTGACCCGAATTTGACTACTTTAGAAAAAAAAATTTTTCAACGCGAAAGCTATTAAAGAAATCGATGTAAAATTGCATCGTCGACAAACATGCACATCTAACCGGAGCCCCATTATAATGGCGTCGTATATTCGTTATTTAGATGGAAAAAAAAAAATGTGTGTGGGATTCTGACCCTTCCATGCACGCGGTATAAATATAAACAGTGAAGCCTTCACGACTAATTAGTTCTAACCCAATTAGCCTGTCTTTCTTTATTCGAGTTTCAAGAACACGCACACTTAAAGATCGATCGCAGAAAGAAAATATTCATAAAAATTAAGACTCACCTGTTTATTTTTTTATTTTTGATTGAACCACGTTCGCGATTTGGACGTTAATATATTTTATTGTTCAAGAGACGTGCTCTCTCCGCGGCCGCCCGATTTGCTTTGACTTGCGCGCGGCAAAGGACCAGAGCCCCGCAGTTTCACGAGTGACGAAAGGTTTCGAAGGATATTTTTAATTTATTTACACTGGATTCCGAATACGAGTATTCTGTTCTCATTTGACTACAGATACATAATCAGTAAACAAAAGAGTATATATGCGTGTGTGTGTGAGTGCGTGCAATATTTTTTTTTTGTTTTTTTTTTATTCCTTAGATGGGTGGCGGAGATATAAATTTTAAGGTCTCAAGTATAGTTACAACGGCTGCCCCACCCTTCAAACCGAAATGCATTACTGCTTCACGGCAGAAATAGGCAGGGTGGTGGTACCCACCCGCGCGGACCCACAAGAGGTCCTACCACCAGTACAAGAGGTCCTACCACCAGGGTAGGTAAATACATGGTATTGTGTGTAATGTTTTTCTTATTGATTTAATGTATTTTTTGTACGTAATTTTGAAAAATTATTTTGCATTCTGCACTCCCTTTCTGTAATCTCTTTATGTGCGGGAAATTTCATACTCTTCCGTCCGAGCAATTTTCATAAAAAGGGTTACAAAGTTTTTGCTTCACGTATTAATATATAGATTTTCGTGTACTTTTGTGACGACAACGCGCCCAGAATAGATAGATACATATATATAAAAATGAATTGCTGTGTATTAGTCTCGCTAAAACTTGAGAACGGCTGGACCGATTTGGCTAATTTTGGTCTTGAATTATTTGTGGAAGTCCAGAGAAGGTTTAAAAGGTAGATAAATATGAAAATACTCGGAATTAAATAAAAATAATTATATTTATTTTTCCTTTCATGTGTCCTCCGTCGGACGGATTCCTTCTGTTTGTTTTAAGTTTATTTTATACAAAAGTTTAGGTGTTTTATTTATCGATTGAGACACTACGAAGTCTGCTGGGTCAGCTAGTTAATATATAGATTTTCGTGTACTTTTATGACTACAACGCGCCTAGTATAGATTTGAATTGAGAATTAAGTGTCTCTATTGATCCAATGAATATTCATTTACGTGCGTATTTGAAAATCAGAAAAACAATTCGAATAACTCATAAAATAATACTTTTCAATACATAATTCATTTTCTAATTTATTAAAGCGTGTACGTCGTAGCACCGCGTAGCGTTCTCTACGAAAAACCGTAGATGCTTCGTAGACAAAGGCTACATATTCACGATCTTGACTTGGATATATTATTTATTCAATCTGTATATAAATTGGTCTAGCCGAGTTATATATTTATTCGGATTGCCCTTTGTCTGATAACTAAGATTTATTTGATTGTCGTGTAATTCAGATCTGGTTAGATACTGAGAGAGGTAGAATTTCTTATAAATTTAAAGGGCACAAGTCTACCTTGGCGCAAACAAGTAATTGATTTTTTGTACCTAAAATTTGGTTCCAGTTCCAAAATTATTATTTTTTGCATATATGAGTGGACGAGCTCACAGCCCACCTGGTGTTAAGTGGTTACCGGACCCATAGACACCTACAACGTAAATACCGCCACCTACCTTGAGACATGAGTGCTAAAGTCTCAGTATAGCTACAACGGCTACCCCACCTTCACGGTAGAAATAGGCGGGGTGGTGGTACCTACCCGCGGGGACTCACAAGACGTCCTACCACCCTTTGGTTCACCCCTTCCACTGCTAATCAGAGTTTCTTTTTCTCGCCTTTACCCCACATTATGTGTAATTGACGCAGCATGTCTTATCATTCTGCGTAGATGTTTGGTAAAATAGGACCGGCCACATGATAAATATCAAATTTCGTCTTTTTTATATTCACTGGTAGTCAGATAATTCCTCTTATTTAGGTTGTCTTCGAGTTTGAGCAAATAGGAGACTAGCTTCACTTTTTTTTCCTACCTATGCTGATAGCCTTGAGAGGCTATTTCAGCTTCGCCCTAGTACGTAGGTGAGCTCACGGGGCTCAAACCTGACGACGTTGCTAGCACGAACCCTAGCAAGAGCCGTGTTTCGCAGAATCTACCACCGGATCGGAAACGCGACCCACTGAGAACATCCGGCGAGAAACTCAGTGGGCTGAGTCTATGGGTTAATTTACTCGTAGAGCCCTTCGTCGCAAGCGACGGGTTCGACGAGAACAATGACCAGTGCTTAAGGTACCCAAAAGCACCGTTAATGGATCGGGAGGATCCGAAAAGACTAGCTTCACGTCCTAACTTACAGCCAACACTGACATCGTGATTTCCACGAACTCCGCTCATTCTAATTTTATACATTCATTTTTGTGTTTAAAGTAAAACCTACTTTATTCTATTACGAATAAGTTTACTTATGAATTGCAAATTACACCCTCGAATATCCCCACGATTCGTGAGAGCATTCCCCCAGAAATCATGAAGTCAATCTGTGACTTGGATTGTATCATACAATATTTACGAAGGAAAATCTCATGGAACTAAAGCCCCAGTGGGAATACCGTTGGATACGAGAGAGAGAGAAAGAGAGAGAGAGAGAGAGAGAGAGAGAGAAAGAGAGAGAGAGTGTATTCATTTGATTTTTTCATAGATTTTTTTTACTGGACATTATAGATGGCTGAGTTCAAAAGCCATCGAGTGTTGTGTGATCACCGAATCATGATATCAACTTGATTACCAATCTTCACACATAAAGTCGAATTCTCAATTCTCTTCTGAAACGGCCGTCCAATGCTTACAAGAACTCAATTCTTCAATGCTACGTGTAAATTAAAATCGAGATTAAATGTTTTGAATATAGTGAATATCAATAATCGAATGTACAATGTCTATACGATCGTCTGATATGATTCGTGTGTAAGTTCTTTATCTTTTTTGTACAAACTACAGCAAAACATGGCGTTTAAAGGTTATAATAATAGGTTTGTTTATTTCGTTCTCTCTCTCTTTCTCTCTCTCTCTTTCTTTTTCTGCACTCTTGTGCCTTTGGCATTTAAGACAAATTAATTTCTACAATAACAAACTCGAACTATACCTATAAACGATCATGCCTTTTGCGTCAAGAAATTAAGGTCTTCTTTAAAACACTAATTAAAATAAAATGTGAAATTAAAATGAGATCAAAGGAAAAACATGATTAAAAATCATAATATATAGTTATGTACTTATAGTTATAGTGAGGGGTAGATCTCAGGGGTATTTAAAACTATGGGTTAGTCACCAATATCGAATTTCGAATTTTAATCTTCCTTTAACACAAATAATTTTCAATTTTAAACATTAATTAAATTTAGACGCGGGCGCACGCTATTCACACTCAAAACGGAAGCGCCCGGAACATAGATTATACACTGTTACAAGATTGACATAGATACTAACTATGTATAGCGAGCGGGCATACGGCCGCGAGAGTGACGTACCGGTCGGTTTGCTACATACTCCCCCTCTAGTCCTGGAGGACGCCCTCGCTCCTGGACTAGCATCTCANCAGCATACAATAGTTAGCAAATTTTTCACAAAAGCGTGCGCGCCATTTTGTTAGTCCAAGCAAGAAAAAAATTAGGAAACGTTGGGCAGCCAGATATAGTGAGGGGTAGATCTCAGGGGTATTTAAAACTATGGGTTAGTCACCAATATCGAATTTCGAATTTTAATCTTCCTTTAACACAAATAATTTTCAATTTTAAACATTAATTAAATTTAGACGCGGGCGCACGCTATTCACACTCAAAACGGAAGCGCCCGGAACATAGATTATACACTGTTACAAGATTGACATAGATACTAACTATGTATAGCGAGCGGGCATACGGCCGCGAGAGTGACGTACCGGTCGGTTTGCTACATAGTTAAAATATGCTTAGACAAATTTAAGGAAAAATTTTGAACATTTAAACACTATTTTGGTATCAATCAATCAATCAATCAATCAATATTGACATCAGATTAGAGAAGGATGTTCGTGGTATTAGAGGAAGCTAGTAGTAAGTAACATGTTCATTGTTGAAAATGCTTATAACTATAATTTTTTCACAAAAACCCTATGGAATTTCATTATTGGTATCTCTGACTTTTATAATATTTATTTTATAAAAAAATGTGTGACTTTTGTTAGCATAAGTTTTTGAAGTGATAACTTTTTATGGGAGGGTAAGTCGGTACGTCACGTAACGCGTTACGGCGCCAGTTTGTCTGGCGTCCCTTTCTCTCACGCATACAACAGCGGTACCGAGAAAGTATGTAACTCCTAACTATTTATATATCTTTTTCAATTTATTTGACAATTTTCCTTACATTATCATATTATTTAAGTAATTAACTTCAATATTAATTAGTTTAACTTAGATTAGCTTAAGTTATCACTTAAGTCGGGCGATCCTAGACGCAACGTTTTTAAAAAAAAAAAACCAGAAAGTTTAAAGTTCAATTTCAAAAGTGAATGTCCAGAGCTTTATAATATTCAGTAAATTCGCACCTTACTGCAATTTTAAGAGGCAGTATCGCATACGAACATCTTAGTCCTATAGTCTTTTAAATAAAGCTTGGTACGCTTGTAAGATTTTTGGAACGAAGCTCCTTATGGGACGATGCGGAGGAGTACCCCAACCGGGAAAAAAGTCCGTAACGTAAGATTTTTATTATTTATGTATAGTCTTAGTATATTTTTTTTATTGCTTAGATGGGTGGACGAGCTCACAGCCCACCTGATGTTAAGTGGTTACTGGAGCCCATAGACATCCACAACGTAAATGCGCCACCCACCTTGAGATACAAGTTCTAAGGTCTCAAATATAGTAACGACGGCTGCCCCACCCTTCAAACCGAAACGCATTACTGCTTCACGGCAGAAATAGGCAGGGTGGTGGTACCCACCCGCGCGGACTCACAAGAGGTCCTACCACCAGTAAAAAATGTATGATGGCTATACAGTGTCTAATGTATAGTCTACGTGATGACGGCTATTATTATTATTCATATAAATAGCTATTTCTTTGTATATTATTATTATTATATATATATTTTTATAAATCATTGTGAATAAAATAAAGTTGATAACTTTGTAAAGTAGTTTTTTTTTTATTAATGAAAAAATCATAATTAAAAATGTATACCCGAATAATTATTTTCTTTATAGCTCGAATAGAACTTAAAATTAATATTTTTATAATACCACCACCAGACATCTTTCAGACACCATCTACAGACACCACACATCTTTTTTATTTGTTTACTTCCTTCAATTCTTTTTGTCGACCGGAGCCTAAAAATGACCGCTCTGCCTACTGTCTCGCGTATTAGGCCACATTTGACGGACTATACAATCTCCGTTCTCCGCGCAAGCGATGGAGGGCGCGTATGACCGATTTGTAAGTATATATTCATATGGAAACCAAATAGAACTTGTCGGCTACATATAAATCGAGGAATTATTCAAGTGAGAATAATTTATGGGTGTTGTAAAAATCGGGGGGCGGCACGCGAACTCCGAGCTATCGGGATGGGTGAAACATGAGATTTCGAAATCCAAAAATATATATATATTTGTATTCAATGTCCTTTTTACGATCAAAATGTATTTGAAATATTTAAAGTACTACATTGTGTCTTAGTGTAGTTCAGATAGTCTCACGGATTACCTGGTTTTAAGTAGTTAGTGGATGGCGTAGACAACACTAAAGTGACAACGCCTTCGTTTATAATGACTTTCTAACTTCATTAGTAATCCGACAGTCCAGTAAGGCCCGGTAAAAACAACAACCAATACAAAATGGTGCCATAATCGGTGGCCTATTCATGTGTTACTGTATAATTGAGACGTCAACCTCTCCTCCTGGCTGAGTATTTGCTCGCTCACCACTCCTGGTGAAACTTAAAAGGCCTCCGGGCCACCAGTGATCCGTCATTAGTAATAAAAAAATTCAACTATATCTCTCTAGTTAGCGTTGAGATCACCCATAGCAAATTAAGAGATAAAAAAATAATTATAAAAATTAAACGTAGCAGAAGTCGTGGCTCGAAAAGTTGTTTTAATTTTTAATTGAAAAGTTTTCTGCGTCACACGGTGTTCGACTTGAACATTCAGCGCCATCTCTGAACGATTTTCACAACTAGAACGGACAAAAAATTTCATAACTAAAATTAACATTTTGTTTGTATCTCATTGTTTCAAAGGTTGTCGCATAGATGGCGCTAACCTGTAAAAATAATTAAGGTCTTTCGAATAAACTCCAGAACCTTTGATGACATGAACAAACACGAGAATTGAGGCCTATAAAATCAAAGGCAGCTATATCCAAGTCTGTCAAATATTGAGGTAAACTACAAAAATCGGCCCTAAACACGTCATTACGGATCCTCCTGATCCATCGAAGTACTGCTCTTGCTAGGGCCAGTGTTGATAACACTCCCGGTTTGAGAATCTGAAATAACTTTGTTGGTATAGCTACGATATTCTTTATTTTAAAACAGATTTATAAAGAATGAGATGAGAGAATATTACTAATAATCTGAATTTTAAATGATAAAACTTCGTTTATTAGTACTTAATGCAGAGTAAACTTAACTTTTTTGAACTGAATTTGTTAGAGGTTTAGCTGCATTTATTATAACATGAAAACACTAAAGCATGTTCAACTAACTAAACAAGATAGCGCCATTGTTAATACATTTTACGACATTATGGTGTTTAGCTGCCTTTGATTTTATAGGCCTCAATCGTGAATTTACATTATATTTTAACTAAGTACGTTTTCTGTACTCACCCGTAGCGTTATTGGCTTTATTCTCGTTATTCTGTGCCTTCTGTTCATTTTGATTGTTTTTTTCGTTTTTCGCTTCCGAACTAGTATTGCAACCCATTGTTCTATTAATTCGTTTTTTGTTTTTTTTTTTTAAACTAAATATTTAATGTTTTATTCCGTGACACTCGATTACAAATGAGTCGTTTTCGCGCTATAACATGTTGTATTTGCGTTTGAAGTACCTGCAACAGAAAAAAACGCGTAAGGATTTTAAACCATCCCTATCTATACATATAAATAAAATAATAAAATTAAAAAAATAGTAGTGAATATTCGCGAAATCGGTCCAGCCGTTTTGGAGTCTATAGGGAACACAAACACAAGCCTATAGAGAAAACTAATAACATAAATGTGAAAATGTGTTTGTACGGCCTTATTTCACGTCGAAATAAACACAACGGAATGACATAAATTATTTAGTAGTATTATATATTATGTGAGGAGATCTATCTTTTATACAGAAATAATATCTTATTTTCCGGAAAAACATAATGACAAATCTCTTTAACCACGCGGACAAGGCCGTGGGTAATAGCTAGTATCTATAAGATAGAAATATATCTATACATATAAATAAAATTGGAGTGTCTGTTTGTAATATTGAAATAACCGCTTTTTACCAAATGCATATGAATATATTATATACACGGTAGGTACATACACCAAAATTACATTTTTTACAATTTTTGTCTGTCTGTCTGTCTGTTTGTTCCGGTTAATCTCTGGAACGGCTGGACCGATTTTGATGAGACTTTCAAGGTATCTGATGATATAAGTAGTAACTTAGGGTACTATTTTTAGACTAGCTTCGCCCCGCGGCGTCACCCGCAGTTATTGTCGTACCGCGCGCAACATGGCGGGCTTCGCCTATCAATAATAAAATTTAATGTTTCCGAAGCGAAGCGAGGGCGGGTCGCTAGTTAGTTCTAAGAATTCATAATTTCATGGCTCAGCTGGTGGTAAGTTATTACTATAGGATTCTAAATACTGTTTCTCAAGTCTCATTCCAAGAAAGGCATGTTATAGCAATCAGTGTGCTTAGTGCGAGTTTTTTAACGTTCTCGTTCGCGTAAAAGTTAACTCAAACTTGTATGAAGTTGGAACAGCGCCCCTAGCGGCAAACGTAGTGAAATGGAATTATTATGGGAGGAATTACTAGCTCACCACACAGGAGACTGTGAAAAGCCCTAAATGATAAGAAACCCGGTGCATTCGTATCGAGCGATGCGACCGTGCCGGTGTTAGAATCCTGCAGACAGATAAAAAAATCTAACAATATACGTAATTAGTTAATTTTCACGAATCACTTCCACGGTAAAGGAATAGCATCGTATAATAAAAGCGTAGCTGGCAAAAAAAATAGACCCGCACGGGTAGGCACCATCGCTATGCCTATTTCTGCCATGAAGCAGTAATGCGTTTCAGCTTAAGAGCGGAGCAGCCTTTGTACTGTAAAAACGGAGACCTTAGAACTCATGTCTCAGGGTGAGTGGCGGTATTTACGTTGTAGATGTCTATGGGCTCCAGTAACCACTTAACACCAGGTGGTGAGCTCGCCATCCATCTGAGCAATAAAAAAAAGGGTGCGTGTACTTATGTACGCGCGTAAGAAGTTATACTTTATTTTTATTAAATTTATTTCTTTTTTATTTATTTAAATTTTAATCAATTTAAAAAAAAATCAATTAAACAACATCCTCAAACATGCGTATTGGACATCCCTTTTCTTGACATCGTATAAATTCGGTAATTCTCGGTACGGTTCGGAAAGTTCACCTGCGGCTATATTCAGACTCGCCAAGCTACGTCGGTCGTATTGTAATGAGCGATTTAATGGGCAACTTCATTCTGTTAATTTTGTGTCACGGTGCGCGCGCATTGTAAAATTTCACTCTCATAATTTTTTCATAACGCGCCTAAAGAAGTATAACTTCAAAAATAATAATAATATCATATTTAAAAGAACCACTTTTAATAATCGCGCATTAATAATCTCAACTCCAATTAAAATGGATTCCGGAAACGTCACACGACTCAGCCAACGTCGAACCGTAATAAAGGGGCTTGTATTTAGTGTACTAATGAATGCGATTCAACGCGGGTTTGCGGAATGGGGAGTCGACAATTATCGCTCAACCCCCGCTAACCATGAATTGCACTGAATTTACTTTAGAATAACTTTACATGTGCTTTGTGTTAAATGAGTGTATTACTGGTGGTAGGACTTCATGTGA
This sequence comes from Bombyx mandarina, assembly GCF_003987935.1. The sequence goes on along the minus strand of NW_021011548.1, from coordinate 501,243 downwards.
GTCCGCGCGGGTAGGTACCACCACCACCCTGCCTATTTGTGCAGTGAAGCAGTAATGCGTTTCAGTTTGAAGGGTGAGGCAGCCGTTGTAACTATACTTGAGACCTTAGAACTTATATCTCAAGGTGGGTGGCGCATTTACGTTGTAGATGTCTATGGGCTCCAGTAACCACTTAACACCAGGTGGGCTGTGAGCTCGTCCACCCACCTAAGCAATTAAAAACCGTTTGTCGCCGATAGATGGCGTTCACGCAAAAGCTGAATCGCGCTATCGTTATGTTACCCACGAAATTATATCACATATTTTGATAGTACATAAATCGGTGTTTAGACTTCTTACTGTAAATACTACACAAGCGCAACGTGTGAAAGTGTTAAACGCGAGCTACTATAGTAGGCGCAGTGAGGGGTGGAAGGTTTTTTTCGTTACAGAATTTCACGATTCCGCTCTCAAGCCGCGCTCAAGGCACGCGATAAAATCTATGCAAAAGCTTTAAAAAAATGCACACACTAAATTTTGACAGTATTACACGAATTGTCGACTTGAACAGTTCTCTTTTATTTTGCCTACATCACTCAAATACAGGGCGTTAACCCTTAAAAAGGGATTCGAAGGATCTGCCGACGACGACTGAATCCCATAACTTCGTTGCGTAATTTTACGATTGTTATAATAATTAAATTAATTAAACGTTCGTTACTGTTTAGACGTTCTCTGCTCACGATTTTAAATCTTCAGACGCTTTAGCTTAGTGTTGAAAGTCCCGTAGCGTATTTAATGGTATCGTTGAAGTGGTATAATTTTGAGGGTTTTTGTTGGAACGTTAATCAAAACCAGCACGCTTTGCTGGCGGATATTTGATTTGACTTTAGTCCGATTGCTACCAAACTTGACAGTATCATTGGCTAGGCCAATCCGAAAACTACCTACATTTTCATCTAAATCGGCTCGGCTGTTTTAGAGTGTACACATATTATTATATTTCCGTATTTAGACACATATTAATAAAATAATTGAATATGCAATGCGAAAAGGGCACATGTCGCATATTTTGTCAAATGCGTTTTTTCATATACATGTAGTTTTGAGGCTTACCTACACCCATTTTATAATAATTCCAGTAATTTTCGATTGCTAATTAACACTAAAATATATCTCAAAAGTTAATATTTTAAATTTTACACTGCTTTAGAAAATAATTAGTTTTTTTTTCATTTCCTGAACATTTTACATTTTCAGAGATGTGCCCTTTTCGAAATTGGCATATTCAATTTATATTAATTAAAATAATATGATTATTGCCAGCTTCCTGTGGATTTGCGACCCTTCAAAGGTGGGAGCACTAACGCTGCGTCCTATAGCGCGTGGTCACCACATTCTAACCCCAGGGGGCGTCTCTTCTATGACCGTTGTGTTCTGGCTACTGTCATTTCAATCACGCAATCTCTAGGGCTATGTCTTTTAGCATGATTCTCCTACTTAGTCTGAAGAATATAAGTTATATTTAATTTGCATCTTATTAGGGTAGAAACTGATTACAGCTTAAAAAATTTTTTTTATTTTTTTTTATTGCTTGGATGGATGGACGAGCTCACAGCCCACCTGGTGTTAAGTGGTTACTGGAGCCCATAGACATCTACAACGTAAATGCGCCACCCACCTCGAGATATAAGTTCTAAGATCTCAGTATAGTTATAACGGCTACCCCACCCTTCGAACCGAAATGCATTACTGCTTCACGGCGGAAATAGACGGGGTGGTGGTACCTACCCGTGCGGACTCCCAAGAGGTCCTACCACCAGTTAAAATAATTCAATGTCACTACCGACCATAAGTCTTATTGTAACCGCACACGCATCTCATCCACTTGCCTATTTCTACCGTGAAACAATATGGCCTCCCCCAATTGTTTAGGCGTATAATCAAATTATTACAGATTGTGTATGTATTTCTCAAACTGCAAATGACAATTAAATAAATACTAATCTCCCAGTAGTCGACATTCGACTACAATTAATTCAATTATAAGTTTGAATATTCTCAAAGGCTATCACAGACCTCTGTAATAACAAATTTCACCAAGCCTACACTATAGTTAAATAATATTGAAGACAAACAATATTATATAATCTGTTCTCATCTTGACCTTAGGCTAACAATAAACAAAAGAGTTTATACGCGTGTGTGTCAAATACATCGTAGCGTGTGTCATGTTTTTATTTATTGATCTTTGATTTTATATAAATTTTTATGCATATTTTAAAAAATATATTAGCATTCTGCCCGCCCTCTGTATATAAACTATAAGTGTGGAAAATTTTATGCTCCTCCGACCGCGCTATTTTCGTAAAAAGGGGTACAAAGTTTTTGCTTCACGTATTAATATTATATAGAATAGATAAATATTATTTTATTTATTTAATATATTTTGTACACACAGCTGTTAGAAGAAACACGACAATAAGGATACAGAGTACAAGGGCACTACTTATTTCATGTTGAAATCTCTTCCAGTAGGCCCGCAGAAGGAAAGAAGAATTAGGAACACAAACCTAGCGCATACACTAAACATTACATATAATAATATATGTATATTACAAGATACAAAACAATATATATTTATACTTACTTTATATATTACTAGCCGTACTGGCCTGCTTCGCGGGGCATTTAAAATAAACATTATTATTTATTGTCATTATTATTAGGGAGTCCAACTCTCATATAAATATTAGCCTATCCATTAGGTACATTTATTTTCTACATGGATACCAAGTTTCAAGTCAATCGGGTGCACGGTTCAGTACTTATAACGGAACATCCGTAAAAACCACTGTAGATTTATATATTAGTATAGATTGATAGAAACAGTTGATGTTCACACAATCCTGAAACAAACGGCTGAGTTGTTCAAACACATTGACATCGTATAAAATTATTAGCCATTACATTCGTTCCGTATTGCCATATTACGAGATCGCCTTTAGTCACGCAATAATTAATTTTACGTAATCATTTTAAAGTAATTGATAATTTAAATTTTTACGTTAATTTATGTTGATGATGTTGATTGAATGGTAGAACTTCCGCGGATCCCATCCCTGGACAGAAAGACTACAGTGGCCTTGTACTTTATACCCAGGAAATCTATATATTAATACGTGAAGCAAAAACTTTGTATCCCTTTTTACGCAAATTGCGCGGACGGAGGAGTATGAAATTTTCCACACTTATAGAGAATATAGAGAAGAAGTGCACAATGCTAATATTTTTTTAAAATAATGCATAAAAGATACATGAAATTAATAAAGAAAACATTACACACACTAAATACCATGTATTTGACGCACTCACGCATGCATACTATTTATTGTCAAACTTTTGTTCTTGACGTCTGTTGTCAAATTGAGAATAGATTAAATATTGTTTGTTTTTATTAATATTTTTTTATAGTGTAGCCTTGGCGAAATTTGTGATTATAGAAGTATAAAATACAATCATAATAGTGTACAAATTTACAGTTCCAATTAATTATTATAGTCGAATTTCGACTACTGCGGGACCTCTAGTTTAATTTCATACCCTATCCAGACGACCGGACAACGCACAATCAACGTCTCCAAGCTTTCCCAGCCCCGGTCATTGTCTTCGTCAGAGCGAACTATCCCATAGACACAGCCCACTGAGTCTCTCGCCGGATCTTCTCAGTGGGTCGCGATTCCAATCCGGTGGTAGATTCAACGAAACATTGCTTCGTAACTATCACCCGCGTACGACAATAACCGCGGGTATCATCGCGGAACTCAGCTATCAATAATAAAATTTTGTGTTTCCGAAGCGAAAAAAAAGTTTTTTTTACTGATGGTAGGACCTTTTGTGTGTCCGCGCGGGTAGGTACCGCCACTCTGCCTATTTCTGCCGTGAAGTAGTGATGCGTTTCGGTTTGAAGGGTAGGGCAGTCGTTGTAACTACTATACTTGAGACCTTAGAACTCATATCTCAAGGTGGGTGGCGCATTTACGTTGTATGATACCGGAGCACATAGACATAGAGTTCTAAGGTTTTACTTTTAACTACAACTGCCCCGCCCATCAAAACGAAACGCATTACTGTTTCACGGCAGAAATAGGCATATTTCGAGGTACATGGCATCTAAATAATTACTAATAATTAGAGCCTTAATTGAATTATGATTAGCAGAACGACCAATGTAATGAAAATAATATAAAAACGTAACTTTTAGTTCCATTTCTGACTAATTCGGTACGCTGTGGGCTCGGCCGCCGCGCCCTACAGATAAACTGGCCTTAAACATGACATCTGACTTAGACGATACAAAAAAACATTACGTTTTATTTCGATAAGAGCTGTAAATGTCACACGTAATACGCGATCTCAAGAGAATCCTAATTTTTGAAGTGAAACTTCTTTAGGCGCATGAGGGTAAAATTTTTATAGAACGTCACGCAGGTATGCAACGGAAGTGACATCAAACTACTATTGAAATTAAGTACTTGTCAAATGTCAGTAGTAGTAGTTGTTGTATTTTTCCAACTGGAAAGGCAAATGTATCATACCATACAGCCTAATATTTTATAATTTTTTTCTGAAAAATGATAATAGGAATTGAAATGAAATGAAAAGAATTTGGAACATTAATCAAATAGCATGAAATTAAATTAGTCAATTCAATTGGCAAAATATTAGTCATTTACAATTTAGAAATCTAAAGACAATGTCATTGTGACTGTCAACACTGAGATTTGAGATTGACATTTGACAGACTTTTGGCAGGAACATATCTTTTTTCCTTTCCTCTAAGTCTCGGAAATCTAAAGTTTTAGATTTGTATAAATATAAGCAAGACTTATAAATTAGTTCGCCAAAAAAGTTTCACTTCTGACATGTGTACTTTGTACGCACGCACTTTTTTTTCTGTATTGCTTACATGTGTGGATGAAATCACGTCCCTCCTGGTGTTAAGTGGTCACCGAAGCCCATGGAGATTAACAACGTAAATTCCGTCACGCTCTACGAGACATGAGTTCTGAGTCTACGTTCTTACAGTACAACGGCTGCCCCGTCCTTTAAACCGAAACGCATTACTGCTTCACGGCGGATATAGGCAGGATGGTGGTACCTACTTGTGCGGAGGTACAAGAGGTCCTACCAACAGTCCTCCTCTGTTCTCGGCGGTGTCTATGGCATCGTGAACTGTGGTATCCAGAGTGGTGCGGATTTGGTCGGACCAGCCCATTGGATTGCGGCCACGAGATCTTTTGCCTGCTATCGTGCCAGTTATCATCATTATTTCAAAACTGTCACATTTTTGCACAGATACCCTCTATGAGTCTATTACATATAACTAGTGGTCCCCCTGTAGTCGGAATTTGACTTTAATTAATTGAAATTATAAGTTTAAACATTAGTATGGTTCTATTGTCAAACACTATTATACTTCTATAATAAATAATCACAGATTTCGCCAAAACTACACTATAGATAAATAATATTAAAGACAAACAATATTAATCTATTCTCAATTGGACCACAGACTTTAAATAATAAGAAAAGTTTGACAATTGACAATAAACAAAGAGTATATTTATATGTATGTGTTATGTCAAATACATGGTGGTGTGTGTAATGTTTCTTTTATTGATTTAATGTATTTTCTATGCATAATTTAAAAAATATATTTGCATTCTACACTCCTCTACGTTCTCTATAAGTGTGGGAAATTTCATACTCTTCCGTCCGCGCAATTTTCGTAAAAAGGGGTACAAAGTTTTTGCTTCACGTATTAATATATTATAGATTATATTACTTATCATTAGAATTTCAATTTTAACTCAGTAGCTTTAGAGTTGATATTCATATACGCACGAATATGTACTTCGTTTCTTATAACGCCCAACTAATTCCATAACGCAATATATGAGTAAAGTTTTTTCCCTACCCATTCCCTGGCACCTAAGGACTATTCCAGCTTTGAGTGGAGTAGTAACGGGGAAAAGTCACACACCGTCATATGGCCCTTAACTCGAATTGCCTGTACTATGGGAACTACACACTGACATACATACTGTTACGCTTTGAGGGTTCGTGATAAATAAAACTTCCACCGAAGTACAAATTAAAACTCTATTTAACACTTAGAACACTTCAGAACACTTTACAATTGGTAATTCACTTCTTCCGCTTCGCTTCAGGTGATCCGTTCGCTGTTTCGCTTCGAGTAGTTCCGATTACTAACTGCCTCCGTGTCGTCACTGCAACGCTTTTATAGTTCATACGACATCCCTAGAATTATCGAGAACATTCCCCACAAGTCGAGTATTTTCGATAGGCGTTTCGGCAATTTGACAATAGATGGCGTTGTACTTCTCGAGCGTTTTAGATTTCACTGGTTCTTTTGATATTCATTCCTGCTATTCGACGATAGATGGCATTGTTCTTACCGACATAACAAGACTTACATACTGTTACGCAGTTAGGTTCGGGATAAATAAAACTTCCACCGAAGTACAAATTAAAACTCTATTTAACATTTAGAGCACTTTAGAACACTTTAAAATTCGTAATTCACTTCTTCCGCTTCGCTTCAGGTGATCCGTTCGCTGTTTCGCTTCGAGTAATTCCGATTACTAACTGACTGCATACCATCTCTGCAACGCTTTTATAGTCTATACGACATCCCTAGAATTATCGAGAGCATTCTCGATAAGGCCAGTCGTTTCGACATGTGTTTCCGCTATTTGATAATAGATGACGTTGCATTTCTCGAGCGTTTTCGATTTTACTAGTTCTTTCGATGTTCGTTTCTGCTATTCGACGATAGGTGGCGTTACTCTTGCCCACGTAACAATACGTTTAAAAATTTACATACATAGATATTATACATCCAGATAAAGAGCAAGAAAATCTGTTTATCACACGAACGTTTCTTGGATGTGGGAACCGAAGCCACAACCCTCGGCCTAGTAGTCAGGAGTATTAACCGTTGCAACATCGTAGGGGAAAGTGGGGGAAACGCGAACGCTGGGTAATGCCGAACTCAATGGTTCTAATATGTTAGAAAGATATATCCTAATTTTATTTGCCGCCATTTCGGAGATCACGCCACCACTGATACCAGTCAATAACACGGGAGACGCGGACGCACGTACTTAAAAAGGTATGCATTTTTCAATATTTTGTATGTTTTAGATGTAATTTTTTGGTAAATTCAAGCTGATGTAACTTTATTTCTATCTACAATAATAATTCAGCTTTTACATAGTGGAATAATCACATATTACTCAGCTAAATGATAATGATGTAGTAGGCAAAATAAATTTTACCAAAATTGTTTTTTGACCTTTAATTATTTTCGATTCCGCGGGGTAATGACGAACACTCCATGTCGGGCAATCTCGAACATTCGCCGTTACCCCACTCCCGTTTGTTGGTACCCAGTTCAACTTTTTTTTAAATATTATTACAGATACCTTGTACTTACAAAAGAAAGACCAAACTGAAGTATAGTTTAGAAGATCTCAAAAAGGCTATAGACGATGTTAAAACCAAAAAAACTCTCCCTGCGTAAACATATAATGTTTCAAAAACCACTAATTTTGACCATCTAATGAAAGAAGTGTTAATACAGCCATGGTCTGGATGAAAACCTTTATTTACAGACAATCAGGAAAGGTAAGAAATCAAGAAGAAAACGGAAAGATGGCAAAAAAGGAACCCAAATAAAAAGACTGAAATGTAATGAGAGAACACCTTCAAGCAATAAGTATGAAAGATTATTAAAGAATTTGAACAATATAAAAAAAGACTTTAGTGACTCTAGTCAAAATACGAAAAAAAAAAGAAAAAGGCGAAAAAGAAAATAAAGACTACTTTTGTATTTTTTGTAGAGATAAATATATTGATCCTCCCGTTGAAGACTAGATTGTGTGCTATGTGTGCAAAAGATGGGCTCACGAGAGTTGTACTGACGGACAGTCAACATCGTTAGGTTTTAAATGTGGTGTGATCTATGTCGTTAATAATGTTAGTTCGTAATCACCCCACTTGGTGTTCGTATTTACCCGACTGATGTCGGGCAAAGCCGAACCCTAAGGGTTTTGTTTTTCTTTCATATTGTTGCAATTTATTAAAAAAATATAAGTGATGATAAGTGAATAAGTTAGACAGATAAGTAAACTTTATAATAAAAAAAATTAAAAAAATCTGTGATTAAATTCCATTGTTTTATTTAAGTTTTCCCTTAGGTGTTCGTATATCCCCCACTTTCCCCTATTTGTATAACTTTTTTTTTGGTAGATAAATCAGTTTTTTAGAAAACGTCGCTGTCTATAAGGAAATCAGATGAGAAGCGTGAACATATATTATTATATCATAAATAGCTTTTCGTTTAATAAGCCGGTGTGTAACAACCTTCCAAGGATTATTACCTAGAAATAGTCGGCAAACTATTAGGGCACACTGAGGTAATACTAACTCAGGGCGACTAGGGATACCACGTGCATTTATCAATGACGAATAATTCTAATTAAATTAAATTTAATTCTACTGGGTAGCGGTAGTGTATTAACAGTTCTAGCTCATTACTTCTTGAACTAATTTAAAAGATACGGTCGAATTATTTTAAACAATTTTTGGTTTTCATCGATAAAATGAAAATATTATAAAAATCTATTAGCCATCCCTATTTTGCTTAAAATATCTTTAGTATTCAGAACTAAAAATCCATAATATCATCATAATATAATATATAAACTTTATGGGAGGTAAAGCTAATATTTTACAACGATTCATCTCGTTAACAAACAAAAGAAAATTATTTATATTTTACACTTAAATAATGCAAATAATTTCGCGTTTTTTTATTGCTTAGATGGGTGGACGAGCTCACAGGCCACCTGGTTTTAAGTGCTTACTGGAGCCCATAGACATCTACAACGTAAATGCGCCACCTACCTTGAGATATAACTTCTAAGGTCTCAAGTACAGTTACATCGGCTGCCCCACCCTTCAAACCGAATCGCATTACTGCTTCACGGCAGAAAAAGGCAGGGTGGTACCTACCCGTGCGGACTCACAAGACGTCCTACCACCAGTAAAAATAGTTTAAAATAGTCATTACATTATTTCTAGCATCACATGACTATTCTATATAAGTTCTTTAAGCTCGATTCGGCCACCGCACAATTGAGCTTGCAGCTTTTCTTCAGACTTCTGAAAACAATCTGAAGTTTTTCGGTTTTTTCCTCTTTTGAGTAATTAAGCTTGGATTGCACTTATAAATCGGGTCTACGGTCGATTTTAGTGTAAAAACGGATACTTAGAACTCATGTCTCAAGGTGGATTGCGGCATTTATGTCGTTGAAGTCCTCTGGTAACCTCTTTAACGACAAATGGGCCGTGTACTCGTCCAACCTGCTAAACAATATTTAAAAAATTAAAATTCGTATTGTGGGCAACCTTATTTTTTACTACGAATCGTATTACGATACCTGACGTAAAAATATAATTCAAGGGCTGGCAGGAGAATAGTTTTTTAGTTATGTTATATTTTTAGTTATGTTCAAGTAATCTTTATTTCGAAGCACTTTACTTGGAAACATGTTTTTTTTTTCCGTCCAATCGATAATCCTGATAAAAAAGTATCTACAGTTTTCGGTTTTTGGAAGACTCTGTATATAGAGATTAATATAATAATACTTAAACAACAATGGGACTTTTTGGCGGGAACGCGAGAAGTGCAGTTGTGTGATTTGTTTTCTTTTGTCTATTTAGTGTTTCTTCAGGTTTAAATGTGTAATAACGGTGGTTTATTAACTGCTTAGTATCTGTGAAAGTGCACAAATGTGGGAAAATGAAACAAAGCCGCTGGACGTAACTTCTCGGGATCCTCCAAAAAGTCCACTGAAAAAATCTCAGTAAATTACTACCATCTTACTGAGATTATTTTCATCTCATCGTATTTCATTTAATTTCATCCCAGTTGATTAATGTCTCAAATTAATCATCTCAATAATCATTTCACTCCATATTATCATTGTTGAGACATGACCTAAAGGACTTAGTTACCAGGTCATAAAACCCCATAAAAAAAACAATACCAACAATTAACAATTTATAATAAAAATAACTATACTAGAGACCTTAGAACTTATATCTCAAGGTAGGTGGCGCATTTACGTTGTGGATTTTTATGGGCTCCAGTAACCACTTAACACCGGGTGGGCTGTGAGCTCGTTCACTCATCTAAGCAATAAAATAAAATAAAGCGAAGCGAGGGCGGGTCGCTAGTACCAAATAAAACTGACCTTTAAAAAAACCGTTTTTTTTTCGCTTCGGAAACATTAAATTTTATTATTGATGGTCTAGTCCCGTGATGTTAGCCGCGGTTATTGTCGTAACGCGGGTGACGCCGCTAGGCGAAGCTAGTCTAAAAATCATCTAAGTTACTCCTTATATCATCAGCTACATATCAGTGAAAGTCCCGTCAAAATCGATCCAGCCGTTTCAGAGATTAGCCCGAACAAACAGACAGACAGACAGGCAGACAACATTTAAAAAAAATGTAATTTTGGTGTATGCACTATGTATAGGTACATACTTACGCATTTAGCAAAAATTGGTTATTTCATTATTACAAACAGACAGATAAACAGACACTCCAATTTTGAACCCACAGACACAGCCCACTGAGTTTCTCGCCGGATCTTCTCAGTGGGTCGCCTTTCCGATCCGGTAGTAGATTCTGCGAAGCACGGCTCTTGCTAGGGTTCGCAACGTTCTAGGCAACGTCGTCAGGTTTGAGCCCCGTGAGCTCACCTACTAGTTAAGGTTACGCTGAAATAGCCTCTCAAGGCTCTCAGCTTAGGTAGGGAAAAAAATAATACCAATTTTATTTATTTGCATAGATTTGTAACAAAACTCAGCCCTCGAACTCCCAAGTTGAAACAAACACGAACAAACACTCAGACCGCTAGTCACATGTCTCCGTGTGACGTCACACCTTTGTTCCTAGAGCCGGCGTCAAAACGTCAGCACGCTTTGTACTGACATGTCGTTTGAGGGATGTGTTGAGTGAGACTGCTAGATATGGAACAGGATTCACACTTTGACTGAATTCTCGCGTTCCGCTTATACATGAGTCGACTATTATCAAAGCCGGCAATGTGACTTTTGGACAATGATTGGTAAATCAGAAAAACGAATTATTGACTTTGTATTCCATTGGCAGTCACAAAACTCTTCTGAACGAAATCTTAGATAAATAACAGGTTAAGTATTAACCTTTATTTAATGCAGGTTTTGAACCGTATTCTTTGAAGGAGACGATTATATTCAAATCAATCTGTATTGACATATCAATAACATTTTTTTGTCCAAATGCACAAATAGACGTCTCAATTGTCCTTTGTTGCTTGGAACAAAACGTCAAAACAATAAAAGAGGAAACACATTAATGTTGACCCGTGACCGGACATATCTATATATACATGTGTGAGTTAAAGGTCATAGTTATCAGTTATGTAAGAGAATTCATGTGAACAAATATAAGCTTCCATAAAAAAATATGTTGTATGCTTTTAATATTTTTTTTACTTAAATTGTATTTATATAAAACCAATACACGTCGTCGTCGCCGGTCGTCGGTTAGAAGTGTGAGATAGATGCTATCTATATATATATATAAAAATGAATTGCTGTTCGTTAGTCTCGCTAAAACTCGAGAACGGCTGGACCGATTAGGCTAATTTTGGTCTNAAAAAAAAAAAAAAAAAAGTATAACTTCTTACGCGCGTACATAAGTACACGCACCCTTTTTTTATTTTTTTATTTATTGCTTAGATAAGTGGACGCGCTCATAGACATCTATAACGTAAATGCTGCCACCCACCTTGAGATATAAGTTCTAAGGTCTCAGTATAGTTACAACGGCTGCCCCACCCTTCAAACCGAAACGCATTACTGCTTCACGGCCGAAATAGGCAGGGTGGTGGTACCTACCCGCGCGGACTCACAACAGGTCCTACCACCAGTCAAACATTATAAGCTATATAGCCTGATCATCCTTCATCTTTGTGTACATTCCCACATTATGTGGGATCAGCGCATGGTATCCTATTATCATGCTGCATAAGGATTTTTACGACCTGCTTGCTCGCATGACGTCAACTGGTATATCTCTGTATACCTTTAGTGACATATCCATTGCAACGTGCCAACGCGACTGACTTAGTGGTGTAATAGATAGCGCCCTGATTGTTCCGCCTAGGGTCGTGGGTTCTATTACCGGATCAGACAAACATTCGTGTGAATGCTGAGGCTTGTTTTCTCTTTGTCTATGTATATTTATTACTAGCGGCACGCCCTCGCTTCGCTTCGGAAACATTATATTTTATTATTGATAGGCGAAGCCCGCCATGTTGCGCGCGGTACGACAATAACTGCGGGTGACGCCGGGGGGCAAAGCTAGTCTAAAAAAAGTAGCCTCAGTTACTCTTTATATCATCAGCTACCTATCAGTGAAAGTCTTGTCAAAATCGGTCCAGCCGTTCCAGAGATTAGCCGGAACAAACAGACAGACAGACAGACAAATTGTAAAAAAATGTTATTTTGGTGTATGTACCGTATATAACTAGTCAGGTCATAAGTATTGTCACACAGTAAAAACTTTTCTTTTAGAATGCTGACCACAAAAAAGTTTATTGAATTCGAATTTCGAATTGTTCATGAAAATAAAAATGTATACTTTTAGAATTTTACTCATTTTTAAATACGGAGTGGACGCTTAAAGAAGACCGTGTTGCAGTTATTGCGTTGCATCGTTGCGGTTACGCGCCAATTCAAATTTTTAACATACTGAAAAATTTGAATATAACCAAAAGATTCGTTTATCGTACCATCAAACGATACAATGAAGACTCTAGTGTAGATAACAGGTCAAGAAGTGGTCGCCCTCGGTCTGTTAGGACTCCAGCAGTGATAAAAGCTGTGAAGGCGCGAATTCAAAGAAATCCCAAACGTAAGCAGAAACTGTTGGCCCTTCAGATGGGGTTAAGCAGAACCACGGTGAAAAGGGTGTTAAATGAAGACTTAGGGCTTCGGGCATATCGAAGAAAAACAGGACATCGTTTGAATGCTCGTCTAATGGACCTGAGACTGAAGAGATGCCGCGCTTTGTTGAAGCGGTACGCGGGAAAAAAATATCGGGAAATTCTTTTTTCGGATGAAAAAATTTTTACCGTAGAAGAGAGCTACAACAAACAAAATGATAAGGTGTACGCACACAGTAGTGAAGAAGCGAGCAACCGTATTCCGCGTGTCCAACGAGGTCATTTTCCATCCTCGCTCATGGTATGGTTGGGAGTTTCTTATTGGGGCTTAACAGAGGTACATTTTTGTGAGAAAGGTGTAAAAACGAATGCAGTTGTGTATCAAAATACAGTCCTGACGAACCTTGTGGAACCTGTTTCTCATACCATGTTCAATAACAGGCACTGGGTATTCCAACAAGATTCGGCGCCAGCTCATAGAGCGAAGAGCACACAAGACTGGCTGGCGGCGCGTGAAATCGACTTCATCCGGCACGAAGACTGGCCCTCCTCCAGTCCAGATTTGAATCCGTTAGATTACAAGATATGGCAACACTTGGAGGAAAAGGCGTGCTCAAAGCCTCATCCCAATTTGGAGTCACTCAAGACATCCTTGATTAAGGCAGCCGCCGATATTGACATGGACCTCGTTCGTGCTGCGATAGACGACTGGCCGCGCAGATTGAAGGCCTGTATTCAAAATCACGGAGGTCATTTTGAATAAACTTTAGTGGCATAAGAATCTATGTTTTGTTAAGTTCATTTTGGTATATGAATGGTTACATAATGAATAAACTTGTTTCAATTATTTTACATTAAACATGTGACAGAATTTATGACCTGACTAGGTATATTCATATGCATGTAGTAAAAAGCGGTTATTTCAATATTACAAACAGACACTCCAATTTTATTTATATGTATAGATATATTTCTATCTTATAGATACTAGCTATTATCCACGGCCTTGTCCGCGTGGTTAAGAGAGATTTGTCATTATGTTGTTCCGGAAAATAAGATATTATTTCTGTATAAAAGATAGATCTCCTCACATAATATAATACTACTAAATAATTCATGTCATTCCGTTGTGTTTATTTATACGTGAAATAAGGCCATACAAACACATTTTCACATTTATGTTATTAGTTTTCTCTATAGGCTTGTGTTTGTCTTCCCTATAGACTCCAAAACGGCTGGACCGATTTCGCGAATATTCACAACTAATATTTAGATCGATCGGATGATCCCGCGAAGCTTGATAGAGACCTGGTTACTGGTGGTAGGACGTCTTGTGGGTCCGCACGGGTAGGCACTACCACCCTGCGTGTTTCTGCCGTTAAGCAGTAATGCGTTTCGGTTTGATGGGTGGGGCAGCCGTTGTAACTATACTTGAGACCTTAGAACTCATATCTCAAGGTAGGTATCGGCATTTACGTAGTAGATTTCTAAGGGGTCCCGTACCCACTTAAGACCAGGTCGGCTGTGAGCTCGTCAAACCATCTAAGCAATAAAAAAAAAGGGATTTATTAAAGGAGTTTTAAAACTCACATATCAAGGTAGGTGACGTCATTTACGTAGTAGATTTCTATGGGGTCCCGTACCCACTTAACACCAGGTCGGCTGTGAGCTCGTCCAACCATCTAAGCAATAAAAATTTTTTCGAAATATAACAACACATACACAACAATTAGGAATAACATAACCTCCATTATGTTCCGCAAAAACGCTTCGCCTACAGAAAAACAGGTATTATTACTACGGCTTAGGTCGGTTCTTGATCAATAGAGAAATCACTCTTTCATATTCATATACTACGGTCTTCAGTGGATCGGACAATGGCCTTTGTATATTTCTATTTACGTCATACTTATTACGTATCGAACTACGTATTGAAAAAAATATTCGGAAATATTGAACTAAAATTACTTTTACGCTTTAGTTTCGCCTTTTTTACTGTAATTTTTTTAAAACTTTTTTACTGGTAGGCAGCGGCTTGGTTCTGCCCCTGGCATTGCTGAAGTCCATGGGCGACGGTAACCACTCACCATCAGGTGGGCCGTATGCTCGTCTGCCTAGAAGGACAACAAAAAAAAAAAATATACATTACGTTTTTGACATTTCGAATATTTTACAATTAACGTGGTTACAGACTATCTATATATTAATACATGTATCCCTTTTTACGAAAATTGCGCGGACGGAGGAGTATGAAATTTTGTACACTTATAGAGAATATAGAGAGGATGTGCACAATGCAAATTTTTTTTTAAATAAGGCATAAAAGATACATTAAATCAATAAAGAAAACATTACACACATTACCGTGTATTTGACACACACACACGCATGCATACTATTTGTTTATTCTCAAACTTTTCTAATATAATCTGTGGTCAAATTGAGAAAAAATTAAATATTGTTTGTCTTTATTATTTCGTAATATTCGTCTATAGTGTAGTCTTGGTGAAATCTGTGATTATACTCGATATATTTTGATTATATTTAATTAAATTTTGATAATAAAATCGTAATAGTGTACAAAGTTATAATTTCAATTAATTATAGTCGAATTTCGACTACCGGGGGATCACTAGTAACTATAAAAACATCACTAATGTCGGAAATAGTATAATTACAATAAAAGTCGTTTTTATTCCAATTTCTTCATCTCGCGAATACCGAAGAAAATATTATATTAATAATCACTAGTGGTAGAGCCTCTTGTAAGCCTGCACGGGTAGGTTCTTTTTTTATTTATTGCTTAGATGGGTGGACGAGCTCACAGCCCACCTGGTGTTAAGTGGACCGCCTTGAAATATGAGTTCTAAGGTCTCAGTATAGTTACAACGGCTGCCCCACCCTTCAAACCGAAACGCATTACTGCTGCACGGCACAAATAGGCAGGTTGGTCGTTTTTGGTACCACCACGGGGCAGCCGTTGTAACTCTACTGCGACCTTAGAACTCATATTTCAAGGCGGGTGGCGGCATTTACATTGTAGATGTCTATCGGCTCCAGTAACTTAACATCAGGTGGGCTGTGAGCTCGTTCATCGATCTATGCTATAAAAAACCGACTCACAAGAGATCCTACCACCAGTAAATGTCTTTATTTGTAATCCTTTTAATATCCCGTGCGTGTTGAAATGTTCATTAATATAAGTATATTAAGCATTCGAATTTATTTTTTTATGTTACCTAGACAGCCCTAAATCCTAAAGTTCACTGACACCTCACAGACTTAGCGTGAATGAAGCAAAATTTTAAGCTCGAATATAATATTTTTGATGGTTTAACTTATTAAAATGAATTCCACTTTATCGTTTACAAAGCTTGCTTGGTTGCGAATACCAATTTTTCTAAGCGAATAAATGCAATACGTTTTCTTTCCTAATCTCAGTAGCCTTAGGGGCTGGTTCAGCTACGTTCAGATAGGGTTCCACGAAACCAAATCAAAACAATTTCTTTTTCAAATTATTAATATGATTTCTTGTGAGTCGCAAAGCAGTCTTCATTCCCGTTTACGTGGTACATACAATGTAATTGTGGTTTCAATATCATATTTCAAGGGTTTATTTTTGAAGTGAAAAATTTTTTTTATTGCTTAGATGGGAGTTCGAGCTCACAGCCCACCTGGTGTTAAGTAGTTACTGGAACCCATAGACATCTACGACGTAAATGCGCCACCCATCTTGAGATATAAATTCTAAGGTCTCAAGTATAGTTACAACGGCTGCCCCACCCTTCAAACCGAAACGCATTACTGCTTCACGGCAGAAATAGGCAGGGTGGTGGTACCCACCCGCGCGGACTCACAAGAGGTCCTACCACCAGTAATAATGTGACTTCTAATGTGACTTCCAACAAGGTTGCGTTAAACGTTTAACGCTACCCTGGAATAGAAAGAGACAGAGCGAGAGTGAATGCGTGGCACTCGAACGCACGCGCGTAGTACCTATACATGTTACAGGCCAGCGCGAACGTTAGCAACGAGTAGCATCTAATATTTTAATGAATTATTTAAAAATATATACAGGTTGTTACAAAACTACCCGTAAAACCGAAAGGAGGTTAAATGAGGCCTTATAACGAGTTCATTCACAATATTTAAGAACCGCAGTAACGCTGTATAGCACACAAAAAAAATTTTTTTTCACTGATGTGCAAACCCTATTACGGTAACATTAAAGAGTAATTTACGCAGAATGTACCTACATTCCTACCTAATTCGTGGAACGACAAAAATTTTAAAAGACCTAACCTAACCAAACAACCTAAAAGAACACTTACTTTTTCATAAAAAACGTCAAATTTACAGAAACGGCTTAAAGTGTGCTCAGCCTTGCTCAATACACAACCTTACTGTCGGGATATGGCTTGTGTGGCATTTTACACCTTTTTTTTCTCCTACCTAAGGTGATAGCCTTGAGAGGCTATTTCAGCGTAACCTAAACTAGTAGTTGAGCTAACGGGGCTCAAACCTGACGACGTTGCTAACACGAACCTAGCAAGAGCCGTGCTTCGCAGATTGTACCACAGGATCGGAAACGCGACCCACTGAGAAGATCCCTAACACGCTGTTCCATCTCGGAAACCGTTGGGCAATCGAAGAAATACACTCTGTTCTTCACATAACCCCACAAAAAGAAGTCCAAGAATGTGAGGTCCGGAGAGCGAGCAGGCCATAGCACCATGATTTGAAATTGACAACATTTTTTTTCCAACTTAACATTTTTTTAAACCACTACTTCTACTGAGATCCTTGTATTGAGGTAGCAAACATTTATGAATGAAAAATAGAATAACTATTAAGGTAGACAATTATTAGGTAAAATATGTACGTAGGCCT
This sequence comes from Bombyx mandarina, assembly GCF_003987935.1. The sequence continues at coordinate 483,286 of NW_021011548.1, read as the reverse complement.
TTCTGTTAAATAATCTGGTTCCATGACATGACAGCATGACTAGGGTTGACAACATTTCGGATTTGATAATTAATTACATTTTTACGGGGTATTTTGTAACACGTAATATATATTTATTTTTCTATCTATAATTTAAAATATTATAATATAAATGTTGAAGATGTCGCATCTGTTATATACAGCATTCCCTATTACAAGAGCAATCTGCTTAAAGGATGAAAAATTAGCACTACACATCGAAAAAGAAGTTTCACTTCATTCACGTGCACCGATTTGCACGAGCACCGTTTTTTTCCTACCTATGCTGGCTGGGCTATACCAGTCTCACCGAACGTGTAAGCGAGAGTTCACAGGGTTCAGCCTGACGAATTTGCTAACACTGGCCCTAGCAAGAGCAGTGCTTCGCGGAACCTACCACCAGATCCAAAACGCAACCCACTGAGAAGATCCGGCAAGAAACTCAGTCTGGGTCTGGGGGTTACTGACTCGCCGAACCCTTTATCGCATTCGACGGGTTCGATCAGAACGGTTACCAATGCTTGGAATGCCTAAAAGTACTGATAGTGGATCAGGGGGATCTGAAATGACGCTCTACCCGATGATATCCAGGCGAAGTAAATTGTCCCTTAGAAATAAGGTGACACTCTACAGAACTTGCATACGCCCCGTCATGACCTATGCAAGTGTAGTGTTCGCTCACGTGACCCACACTAACTTAAAATCATTCCAAGGTATTCAATCCCGTTTTTGCAGGATAGCCGTCGGAGCTACGTGGCTCGTCAGAAGCGTCGACCTCCATGACGACCTTGACTTAAGAGTCCATCAGCAAGTATCTTCAGTCGGCGTCGATGCGCCACTTCGATAAAGCGGCACGACACGAGAACCCTCTCATCGTGGCCGCCGGAAACTACATTCCCGATCCTGCGGACAGAATGGAAAGCAGTCGACGTCGCCCCAAATACGTCATTTCGGATCCTTCCGATTTATTAACGGTGCTTTTAGGTACCTCAAGCACCGGTCATCGTTTTCAGTAAATTAACCCTCAGACACCGCCCACTGAGTTTCTCGCCGGATCTTCTCAGTGGGTCGCGTTTCCGATCCAGTGGTAGATTCTGCGAAGCACGGCTCTTGCTAGGGTTCGTGTTAGCAACTTCGTCAAGTTTGAGCCCCGTGAGCTCACCTACTAGTTAAGGTTACGCGATATAGCCTCTCAAGGCTCTCAGCTTAGGTAGAAAAAATAATGAAATGACGTATTTTGGGTGACGGCGACGATGTTTACCATTCTTTCCATACACGCTGTGCATGACCAGTAAAGACAAGGCACTTCGTGAGCTTAATCGGCCGTCTAGCGCGAAAAAGGCAGTAAAGACTGTGAGCTGTGCGTGCTGAACTGCCGGTTACCATAGCGTATCGAACAAACCGAGAAACAAGGTAATCAGACCTTGGCGTGACCCAGCAATGCATTCGTGTACAAAATTAAGCTATTGACGAATATAAAAGGGGTCACAAAGTAAACTCGGGTGATCGTAAATGATAATTAAAAAAAAAAAAATTGTCCTAGGTCCTAAGTTGTTTTAGTGACGTGCTCTGCTGTATGGGGGGATTTTTTTTGTTTTTTATTGCTTAGATGTGTGGAAATCTTACGGTCCAAGTCCGGTTTTAAGTGGCTACCGGAGCCCATTGACATCTTAAACGTAAATGCCGTCACCTACTTTGAGGTATGAGTTCTGCGGGCTTCGTTTTTACAGTACAACGGCTGCCCCGCCCTTCAAACCGAAACGCATTACTGCTTCACGGCAGAAATAGGCAGAGTGGTGGTACCTACCTCTTTTTTTTTTTTACCGCTGGGGAATCCATTTATGGATACCCGGTCCGGGGGGGTAACGAACCGGGTTATGTCGGACTCCGGCGCCTCATGAGAGGATGGTGGTACCTACCTACCCGTACGGAATCACAAGACGTCCTACCACCGGTTTTTTTATTATTATTGCTTAGTTGGGTGGACGAGCTCACAGCCCACCTGGTGTTAAGTGGTTACTGAAGCCCACAGACATCTACAACGTAAATGCGCCACCCACCTTGAGATATAACTTCCACGGCCTCAAGTATAGTTACAACGGCTGCCCCACCCTTCAAACCGAAACGCATTACTACTTCACCGCAGAAATAGGCCGAGTGGTGGTACCTACCCGTGCGGACTCACAAGACGTCCTACTATCAGTAAAAATACAATACGAACACAGTCCTTACTGTGACCTTCAGTCTATCGATTGAGGTTTCAGATTAGCACTGCGTGTCAGGTCTATCATGCTTGTCCTTGCAATTTATGCTTATCGAAGCGCTTATTATTGAATAAAGGTCGTGACCTCCACAAACCAACTGCAAATAATTTCACGGCAGGCGATTCGATTCTCATAAGCCTATATCGTGTCGTTGAGTAATTAATGTTAATGTTTTTTAAAGCATCACTCTGCGCTTGAAAGCATTTGGGTACTATATGAAAATTCGGCCAAATCAGACTGGTTTTGCTCTCGATCCAAAGCTTCTTCTCGTGAGCTAATAGTAATTATGAAATCGTCGTGGGCTAAAAGATAAGACGTCTGGTGCATTCGTATCTAGCGATGCAACGGTGTTCGAATCCCGCAGGCGGGTACCAATTTTTCTAATGAAATACGTACTTAGCAAATGTTCACGATTGGCTTCCACGGTGAACATCGTGTAATAAAAATCAGACCCCCAAAAATATAATTTCCGTAGTTACTGGTGGTAGTAACTCGTGTAAGTTCACACGGGTAAGTACCAACACCCTGCAAATTTCTGCCGTGAAGCAGTAATGCGTTTCGTTTTGAAGGGTGGGGCAGCCGTTGTAACTACACTGAGACCTTAGAACTCATATCTCAAGGTGGGTGGTGCATTTACGTTGTAAATTTTTGTGGGCTCCAGTAACCACTTAACACCAGGTGGGCTGTGAGCTCGTCCACCCATCTAAGCAATAAAATAAATAATAATGCTGGCAGCATCTACAAGCAGTATCCGATTGCTCGACCTTCCATTGAATCCTTATACAATTTCACAAATATAATTCTGAATAAACAGTAGTACTTAACAAATTTTCAATGTTATATCATGGCCTAATTTGAGGCAGTTGGATGACACAAGCGATGAGGCCCTGCAACGCATGAAGAGATGACCGTAACTGGAACTCAACTTGGATGGCGATGGAAGTGGGGATCGAGAAACATCAGGAAATGGACTGCAGTTGCGAACACATAGCTACTATTCCGAATTGCACCGAATTCAATGGGCATTTCGAACTTAAAGCCTGGTTAGTCTGGCAGTAGATAATGCTGAATATTGTAGCATAGGGCTTGAGTACGATTCCGCCGTCAGAGTCCAGTTATTCTGACAGATTTTTTTTATCAGAATATGAAGAAACGAAAAAATATTTTTTGTGGAATGTGCAAAAGAAAGCTCCGTTAGGATAAGAAGGCAGTGTAAGACGAGAAAAAGGAATACCAGTTGATAATAATAATATTACTAATAATAGTATTAAAAAACTTTCGCTATCCAGCTGGGTTAAGGGCCTGATACAAGGAAGGCACTTATTCACAATACGACGCGTATTGTGAGGTAGTTTCTCACTCTTGAGCCCGCCATGAGCGGCAATCTATTTTATATGTAGTGTTTTTTAATATATTTTTTTTGTTATATTGTATTGTTAATAAGATTGTAAATAAATATATTATATTAACAATAACTGGGATCAAATCACGCCATGCACAACATTTGTATCTTTTTCCTCATCCGAGTATTTATGAAATATCCGAGTATTATGTATCGTATGACAGCGCGACTGGCGCCACCTTATTTTTAAGAATGATGACGTCATTTCTCTTCATCGTTATCATTGGCTTTCATAGTCACAGCGATTAAGACGAATTTTTCCAATGAATTTCGTTTACTACTTTTCAAATGTACAGCGATATCAACAGAGAGCTCCGCTCCCTTCGGCTGCTCGAGTCGAAATGTATTGTGCAACAATAGTCACTCGTATTTAAAATAGAAAATTGGGGGTAGTTTATTCATGATTTCTCTGGAGTAACTCTTAAATAATTGTTTACACGCGTTGGATTTGTAACAGTTAACCTCTTGCCACTAAGAAAATAGTTAATTTTAAGTAAATAGTAGATAGACCACAGAAACAATTAAGTGTCTGAAACTTCGTAAATAATAAAAGGACCACTCAATGAAGCTTTTAAGCGCGTTATTGAATCATGCCCGACTCAAGTCACTAAGTGGATTCCGTCCGTCAAAGCCAACTATTATCGATTTATGGTCAATCTAACAACGGGACTCGCACGGGTGCACCAAGATATATCGAAGAATATACATAATATATAAATACATAAATGCTATCAAACTGAACCTATCCATTTTTTTATTGCTAAGATAGGTGGACGAGTTAACGGCCCATCTAGTGTTTGTTAAGTGATCACTGTAGTCCATAGACATCGACAATGTAAATGCCGCGACCCAATTTCAGACATGAGTTCAAAGTCTCAGTGTTTTAGTAAAACAGCTGTCCCAACCTTCAAACCGAAATGTATTACTGCTTCACGGCAGAAAAAGGTAGGGTGTTGGTGGTGGTACCTACCCGTGCGGACTTATAACATCCTACCACCAGTACATAGTTACCACATTAAATTTATTCATCATGTTAAATCGTTGTTTCATATTATATGTAAATGGTATATATATATATATTTTTTACTAGATGGCACTACGTGGGAATGAGGCGTTCGCTCCTGGCCTTTTCATTTTTCATTATTATTATTATTTATTTGAATTGTATTTTTTTTACTTGTTTTTTTGTATACTGTAAATATGTTTTCTTGTTTAAAAAAAAAAAAAATAGTTGAGAAAATACAAAAAAAAAAAGCCCGCTGAGTTTGTTTCGCCGGTGCTTCTCAGGACTGTGGCTTTTTTGGAACCGGTGGTAGAGTTAACATTTTCTTTTACATTTTGACATTCAACAAGTGTGTTTTTGATGACATCCAAGTTGAAATAAATGATTTTGAATTTGAATTTGAATATATATTGTATGTACATATCTTCTATAATAATGTATTGTCTATAGTAACCGAAACTTACGCTATATTTTCCAGAATTTCTCTATATTAAACGGCTATTGTACAAATGTATCCGCTTTTTGACTGTCTTCGAATGTAAATTGTGTTTTGGTGTGCAATAAAGTGTATTTCTCCCTCTCTCTTTTTCTAAAAATAAAATCGAAAAGCAAACTAAAAAATCTCTTTCTACAAATATTCGCCTGGATTACGTGCATTTTATATCAATTTGATCATTAACAATTTGTTCTGAGTCAGCCATACAATTTATAGAATTAGTTGAGAAGCTTTTTTCAATAGGTTTTCTTTGGAAAAGCATGTGTCATGGTACTAGTGAATCACCAAGAAGGGGATCTATGAAAGCGATTTTGACTTAATGGTACCTAAGATCCGAATGACGTAGTATATGTGGAAATTAATAAGATAAACTAGATATTTGTCACTTTTTTTACTAGTGGTAGGACCTCTTGATAGTCCGCACGGGTAGGTACCACCACCCCGCTTAATTCTGCCTTGAAGCAGTAATCTGTTGCGTTTGAAAGGTGGGGCAGCCGTTGTAACTATACTGAGACCTTAGAACTTATATCTCAAGGTGGGCGGCGCATTTACGTTGTAGATGTCTATGGGTTCCAGTAACCACTTAACACCCGGTAGGCTGTGAGCTCGTCCACCCATGTAAGCAATAAATAAAAAAGACCTTCTTCATCGTCCCCTCACTTCGGAGATCGGGACCCCATATGACTTTCCTTCAGTGTTCGGTCATGGGTGACATTGACCGCATGGTACTACCACCAAACCGTTTCTTTAACCAGATCTGAACATCTGACTGGTGTTCTGCCCACGGCGCGCTTGCCTTCTAAGCGAAAAATATGAACTTCTTTAATTAATGTCTGGGAGACCACATGATGTGTCCGATGAAGCTCATAATACAATCTTGGCAGATGGGAGAGGACCTTTTTTGGATTTTTAGCTCTATTAAAGAAAGAAAAGACTCAACGTGCGTACAAAGAATATTGCGGTACTTTGGTCATGTTGCACGCAGGGATACCAGTAATTTGGAACGCCTTGTACCGGTAAAATAGAGGGAAAAAGGCCTAGGGGTAGAGGTCCCAAACGATGGTCGGACCAAATAGCGGAGGAACTGGAGGTACCTGTCAGCGACGCACTCCACCAAGCTACAAAGCGGGATCGATGGAGAGAGCTGGTTAACGGAATCGGACGGAGTCACGATCCTCAGCAGTGAGGGACCAATCGAAGAGAGAGAGAGAGAGCTCTATTAAAATGGACCTGTTAATTCTCATGACTGGCAGTGGGGCTGATAGTCATGTTACTCTCCTACTTAACTAAATCTCCACCCCTAAAATTCATAACTCCATGTTGAAGAGTCGGCTGGAAACAAGACAATCGAAATCTGACCTTATGCCTTAAAGCGCACAGCTGAAATTATTAGATATCAAAAATCTGGTGATATATTCTGCGAAACTCTGCTCTTGCTAGAGCTAGTGTTAGCAAGTTCTTTCAGGTTGAGCCCGTGAGCTCACCTACCCTTCCGGGCATAACTGGAATAGCCTTTTAACCAGCTAAATTCTTCCTATCCGTACACTCTTGATAGAAAGGTCGTGGTCATGCATCAGTCGGATCCTGCGATACCGGTGCTCTCGCGATGCGACGCCATGTAACACGGTGTTTCTCAGAGTGAGAGCAATCATTTATGTTGCAGCGAGTCACAGTTTTATGAGGTCGGTCCATCGTGTTGGAGATCTTCCGCGAGATCTTCAACCAGCTATTATAGGTAGGTACAAAACACAAAATTTAATCAATACATATAAATAAAATTGGAGTGTGTGTTTGAAATATAGAAATAACCGCTTTTTACTAATTGCATATGAATATAATATACGGTGCATACACCAAAATATTTTTTTTACAATTTTTGTCTGTATGTCTGTTTGTTCCGACTAATCTCTGGAATGGCTGGACCGATTTTGACGAGACTTTCAATGATAGGCAGCTGATGATATAAGGAGTAACTTAGGCTACTTTTTTTAGACTAGCTTCGCCCCGCGGCGTCACGACAATAACCGCGGGTAACATCGCAGGACTCCGCTGTCAATAATAAAATTTAATGTTTCCGAAGCGAAGCGAGGGCGGGTCGCTAGTTAAATATATAATTTAAAACCGGCTCCAGATATCCTTTGATGTACACGAAACTCATCAAGATAACAGTTTGAAAATTTTTAATTGTATCTGTTTTTTTCATTTAATTCTATTCATTTTTGCGTGTTAAGACTCGTTTAATATTCAGTACTTTTGTAGGCGGAAACTTCGAGACTATTCGTATTACACCGTTGTGTAATTCGATGGAAGAGAATGTGCTTACGAACGAATAAAGTGCTATTAAAAAAAAAACAGAAAAAAAACCTATAAATTGTGATATTAGTATGTGCAAATTAAAAATTATATAATAATAAAATGCAAATCATAGAACCGAAAATTATAACTTACTGGTGGTAGGACCTCTTGTAAGTCCGCACGGGTAGGTACCACCGCCCTCCCTATCTCGGCCGTGAAGCAGTAATGCGTTTCGGTTTACAGGGTAGGGCAGCCGTTGTAACTATACTTGAGACCTTAGAACTTATATCTCAAGGTGGGTGGCGCATTTACGTTGTAGATGACTGTGGGCTCCAGTAACCACTTAACACCAGGTGGGCTCGTCCACCCAATTAAGCAGTAAAAAAAACCAAAAACGGTTGAATGAAAGAGGACATCAAAAGAAGAACAGAATAAGTTCCTCTCTATTTATATAAATAAATAAATAATGGGGAACAGCCTACGCATGATCATCCGGTCTGTATTATGGGTAGCAGAGACTGACAAACAAACTTATATATGTTTAAATATATACATATATAGATAACAAACATCCAGACAAAGAGAAAACAGACCTGTTCATCACACGAATGTTTGTCTGATGTGGGAATCGAACCCACGACCCTCGGTACAACAGTCAGGGGCGCGTCAGTAATTACTGCACCACCAAATCAGTCGCGTTGGCACGTTGCAATAGATATGTCATTATAGGTATACAGAGATATACCAGTTGACGTAACGCGAGCGATTGGTCGTAAACGTCCATATGCAGCATGATACAAGAACTTGCTATGCCGGACACACAAAATGTGGGATAAGTACAAAAATAAGAAGGCTTACTAGGCTATATAACATATTATAGGCTAGTTGGGTTTCAATGTTATCATCATCAGCCCGCGGCAGTCCACTGCTGGACATAGGCCTCCCCCAAAGCTCGCCACTGAACTCAATCTTCGGTTCTACGCATCCAGTCATTTCCAGCTGCCTTGACCAGGTCGTCGCTCCATCTAGCAGGAGGGCGTCCTACACTACGTTTGCCGGTTCGCGGTCTCCACTCCAAAGCACTTCTACCCCAACGGTTAACGGTTTTTTTAAAGGGATTTTATGACCTGGTAACTAAGACCTTTAAGTCATGTCTTATTTTAATTTATATTCTTATTTTTATGAAAAATGATAATATGGAGTGAAATGAAATGAAGATGATTAATTTGAGACATTAATCAACTGAGGTGAAATTAAATGAAATGAGATGATATGGGATGAAATATAATCTTAGTAAAATGGTGGTGATTTACTAAGAATTTTTCAGTGGACTTTTTGGAGGATCCCGGGAAGTTACGTCCAGCAGCTTTGTTTTATTTTCCCACATTTGTGCACTTTCACAGATATTAAACAGTTAATAAATCACCGTTATTATACATTTAAACCTGAAGAAACACTGAATAGACAAAATAAAACAAATCACACAACTAACTCTGCGAGCTCTATCGATCACTTTAGTTTTTGCCCGAATGACTTCATCACGTATTCGGTCTCGCAATGATAAACCAAGGATAGCTCGCTCCATAGCTCGCTGAGTAACTTTTAGTTGGTGGACTGGTCGCACGGTTAATAGTTTCAAAATTAAAACCGCGTTAATAAGCCTTATTAGGGATGCAAATAAGTGATTTAGGATCCGTACTCCATATATAAACAGAACATAATATTTCGCTAGATCTGTCTAGTTCGAATCATCCTTATGATTTGGAAACGATTTGTGAATTTCCTGTGTACGCAACAATATATTTGGAAAAGAAAAAAACCCTGAGTTCCTTATGATAATTCATCCGAGTTGAAACACCGCTCCTAAAGTCATGACGAATTAAAAGCCTGCGAAAAAACTTGGTTAAACAAGAAACATTATGGTTTATGTTAATAACAAAAAATTAAGGGACCGCTTTGAAATTCACGAAAGCTCTAAATAACGTTACGGTGTAAAAAGGGCTTACTGGAGCGACTTCAAAGGGACTTTCAGCAAAACGAAAAGTTTCAAGTCGCCGCGTCGGCGGGAATTATCGTGATTGACCTCCTTTAGATCCCTTCATGAGTTCGCTATGAGCGCATATATTTATTTAGCACTAAGCGTATCTGGCTGTTCGACTCGCCCCAATCTTGCAATAAACGCACGGATCTTTCAAACCTATGGGTCTATGTAAATTCTTCACTTCTCTTTACAACTATGCCCCATTGAGAGTGATTAGACCCGCCAACTAAAGGAACAGAGTTCATCGACTACCATTTTTTTTTTCTTTTTTTTTATTGCTTAGATGGATGAGCGAGCTCACAGCCCGGCTGTTGTTAAGTGGTTACTGGAGCCCATAGACGTCTACAACGTAAATGCCGTCATCCATCTTGAGATGAGTTCTAAGGTCTCCGTGTAGTTACAACGGCTGCCCCACCCTTTAAACCGAAACGCATTACTGCTTTACATCAGAAATAGGCAGTAATTACGCAAATTATAATTTTATTACACGATGTTATTCCTTCACCGTGGAAATCAATCGTGAACATTTGTTGAGTACGTATTTCATTAGAAAAACTGGTACCCGCCTGCGGGATCCGAACACCGTTGCATCGTTAGTTACGAATGCACCGGACGTCTTATCCTTTAGGCCACGACGACTTCTGTAAAGTAGTGTTACTCAGAAATATCTGGTACCTGCTTACAGAGTAGGAGGTTTAGAATAGACGCATCGATACTGACACACCGATATCTTACCAGTTACGACTACGGACGCGTCATAAACAAAATTCTGGCGACACTGTGTTATTTTATTGTGGCTCGTCACTACATAGTATAAAACAAAGTCGCTTTCTCTGTCCCTATATCTGTCTGTCCCTATGTGAGTCGACTATTATCAAAGCCGGCAATGTGACTGTTGGACAATTATTGGTAAATCAGAAAAATGAATTATTGACTTTGTATTCCATTGGCAGTCACAAAACTCTTCTGAACGACATCTTAGATAAATAACAGGTTAAGTATTAACCTTTATTTAATGCAGGTTCTGAACCGTATTCTTTGAAGGAGACGATTATGTTCAAATCAATCTGTATTGACATATCAATAACATTTTTTTGTCCAAATGAACAGATTACCACCTTTGATAATAGACGACTCATGTATGCTTAAATCATTAAAACTACGCAACGGATTTTGATGCGTTTTTTGAAGTTATACTTCTTTAGGTGCGTTATGAAAAATTGATGAGAGTGAAATTTTACGATGCGCGCGCACCGTGACACAAAATTAACAGAAATGAAATTGCCCACAAGCGCTCCAATACAATTGAGGTTAACTATCCGTATGTATTATTTAGTAATATAAATGACAACATTATTATTTAATACAATTCATACTAAATATTATTAAATTATTAACGTTAAATATTAATTATTAATTATTTAGTATTTAAAAAAAAAAGAAATAAATTTATTAAAAAAAAGTATAACTTCTTACGCGCCTACATAAGTACACGCACCTTAGATTGAATTAGGTGATTGAAGAGGAAGGTTTATATGTATAATAACATCCATTAAATAGTGGAGAAATCAATAATGAATTACAGTTTCCGAAGCGAAGCGAAGGCGGGTCGCTAGTATCAAAAATATACTTAAGCTTCATAATAACGGAAATCGACTTCAAGAAACTCGCCGGTTGCAAGTGAAACTAATAAAGACTTGTTATAAAAAAAAAAACACGGAGCTTTTATTTAATCACTAAATTTACGACTTTTCTTTGTTCACCCTGTGAGTAAGTTCTGCTAATCTTTAATTTTATTTTTCACCCCGTAGCTCACGAGCTCCAGCCGAGAGCTTAAATTATGCTACAAAATACACAAGAGAATTGAGTACCATGAGTTATCGAATGAAATATTTTATACGGCCGACCGTAATGTCGTAAAAACAGCAGGGTGATTTTTACATTACGTATTTCTAGCGCAGCCAGTAAATTCAACTGAACAAGCTTTAAGATAGTTTTAATTCGATTTTAGTTACGTATTTTTTGACGTGACAACGTCTTATAATTCGATGGAGCCGGCTGCACGCACGAAAAAACATGACTCGTGCGGCGTTACCTCGCTCTGAGGCGTTCCATTTAAGGCTTGAAGTGCAAGCGAGAGCGCGCAACGAGCGACAAAGAGGCACAATCGGCCTCCGCGTTCGGCAGCGCTCGACATCTGTCTCTCCTACTTGAGTGAGCGATGCATCCGCGTGGACAGCTGCTATACAATAATACATTTACATGTTTTCGTCAAGTATGAAGTTCAGTGAAAAGTGAATGTGGTGTCAATTATTTATAGCAACGATAATTGCGATAATTGAAAAATGAAACAATTCAATCAGTATTTTCTTATGACGTTGTCAGGTTCAACTATCGTCAGTAAACCGACTTTACAGACAACCGATTATTTTTATTAAATTATTGCCGCCAATCCGGCTATTCCCTGTTATTAACAAATAATAAACTAAGTTAAGAAAAAACGCTTAAATAGCATACCGAACTGACAATTAATGTCCTTATTAATCCTGATAATATTAGTCAGGATATTGGGACGAAGTTATGAAGTTATTGTATTCTCTATGGTTCTGGATGCATGTGAAAATTCTCGAATTAATCGGACGTCTTGTAGTTAGTTGTATTAATAGTGTTGTTAAACGCTGGGGTTCGGGATAAATAAAAAAATCTACCGAAGTACAAGTTAACACTGTATTAGTACTTAGAACACTTAAAACACTCGACAAACACTTTAAAATTCTCAGTGCACTTCTTCCGCTTCGCTTCAGGTGATGCGTTCGCTGTTTCGCTTCGAGTAGTTCCGATTACNGGACGTCTTGTGTAGTTAGTTGTATTAATAGTGTTGTTAAACGCTGGGGTTCGGGATAAATAAAAAAATCTACCGAAGTACAAGTTAACACTGTATTAGTACTTAGAACACTTAAAACACTCGACAAACACTTTAAAATTCTCAGTGCACTTCTTCCGCTTCGCTTCAGGTGATGCGTTCGCTGTTTCGCTTCGAGTAGTTCCGATTACTGACTGCGAACCATCTCTGCAACGCTTTTATAGTCGAGACGAAATCTCTAGAATCGTCGAGAATATTCCACAAAAGTCTAGTATTGTATGTTTCCCCTATCTAACAATAGATAGCGTTTTACTTCTCGAGCGTTCTAGGTGCTATTAGATTCTTCGATATTCGTTAGACTATTCGGCGATAGATGGCGTTACTCTTACCGGCGTAGCAATAGGTTAACGTTGCATTCATGTAAGAGTAGCTGCATTTACGTTGTCTCATCCCGAGGCTTCGCTTAAGCGCACTTATAGCATGCACAGTGCGTTTCCAGAGATCTTTTTTGCCACGTACCATCCGGCTATGGAATGAGCTCCCCTCCACGGTGTTTCCCGAGCGCTATGACATGTCCGTCTTCAAACGAGGCTTGTGGAGAGTATTAAGCGTTAGGCAGTGGCTTGGCTCTGCCCCTGGCATTGCTGAGGTCCATGGGCGACGGTAACCACTCACCATCAGGTGGGCTGTATGCTCGTCTGCCTACAAAGGAAAAAAAAAAAAAAAAACAAATGCTATAATTACCGATTTAGTTAATAAGTAAACAAAAAATAGTTCACGCACTAGTCATTTTCATATTTTATCTTCATTATACTGTACGTTATTGTATGCGTTATAAGCATTTACAGCGTTGTAAGCGAGATCGTTAAAAACTAATCAAGTTATGCACGTGTCTGAGTCGCCTGTTTTATACGATATTTTATGTTAATTTAGCTTTACAGCTATTACTAATTAGAATGAGTGTGTGTTTTCATGTGAACTAATTTGAAGTAATCTGTATTAGGCTTGTACAGAATGTAACGGAACTGTTTCGCATGTAATGAGGTTGATTTTTTTTTTATGTTTGCTGTGTATCTAGACTAGTATAAAAAAAAAATCCCTACCTAATCGTTAGTAGGCTAAAGGGCTATTCCAACTTCACGCAGACCGGTAGGTGAGCTCACGAGATCAACCTAAGAGAATTGCTAACTAGCCCTAGCAAGAGCAGTGCTTCGCTGAATCTACTACCGAATCGGTAGGTTAATAGGTAATAGGTTAATAGGTAGTGGGTAGTAGGTTAATAGGTAGTAGGTAGTAGGTAGTAGGTTAATAGGTAATCGCGACACACTGAGAAGATCCGGCGAGAAACTCACTGAGTGGTGTCTACGCGTACTAACTGACTACTACCACTGCGTCGTATTAGCGTCTATGACACATAGGCTCTCGATGAACTCAGCAAAGAGTTCGACGTGCAACCTAACCAAGCATCAGCCCGCTGAGTTTCTCGCCGGATCTTCTAAGCGGGTCGCGATTTCGATCCGGTAGTAGATTCATTCGCGAAGCAGCTACTCTTGAGTTGTTAGGCCTCCTATGGAGGCGCTCGGGTAGCTGTTAGCAAATCTCACCTTTCCTGGCTGAGCTCTTGCTCGCCCACTTGTCCTGATAAAACTGGAAAGGCCTCCGGGCCACCAGTAATATCGCAATCATAAAAAAAACATATGGTTTTAACGCGGTACGGACCCGCCAGTCATATTCACATTCGATGGCGGGTTAAGGACATATGATTTTTTATCACGCATTTTTACATGCTCTTATTAGCTAGGTATGTACAGGTATGTATGAATACGGAATACTTAAACGTCATTATCGTCCACTTCAAGATGTCCAATTAAGTCTAAAATTTGCACGTGCTTTAATTTATAACCGATGAAAATACAAAAATCTTATAAATTCGCTCTAAAATTTTGACAGAGTCGAAAAAAATATGATGATTGCTAGTTCGATTTATTCGTATTTAAGCCATGTGTTTTTTTTTTTGTTTGTTTTTAAACCACATAATGTATTATATAAGACTCTTAAACCGGAAGGCAAGACATGGTCTGTTGGTGTTAAAAGTTTTCCATACACATCAACAACGTGAATTCTACCACCTAGATCCGAATCAAGAAATATCAAANACAGAGTCGAAAAAAATATGATGATTGCTAGTTCGATTTATTCGTATTTAAGCCATGTGTTTTTTTTTTTGTTTGTTTTTAAACCACATAATGTATTATATAAGACTCTTAAACCGGAAGGCAAGACATGGTCTGTTGGTGTTAAAAGTTTTCCATACACATCAACAACGTGAATTCTACCACCTAGATCCGAATCAAGAAATATCAAAACGTCTATTTTATAGGACGGCTATCTCATCTTTCAAACCGAAATGTTTAACTACATTGTGTTAAGAATAGGCTAGACAGTGAGACAGCCTGTAGTAAAATTATATTCACGCGATTACCAACTTTTAATTATTTCACAGCTCGAATTAATTTCGCGAAATAGCATACTTGGGACATTCGTTCGAGCGAGCTTCGAGTGTGTCTGAATCGATTTTACCATGAGTAGCGGTCGGAGGTCACAGAATGTCTGCCGAAAACCAGACGAGGGCAATGTGACTTTAAAAAAATAAAAATGGCCGCATGTCGACGCCATAATTCGAGTCGTTCCTCATTTGAAATTACAAAACACGTATAAAGAATTTTAGTGGGCTTTTTAAACACCGCGACAGAGACAGAAGCATTGTAATGTTATTTGCGGAAACGAGACGTGAGAATAAGTGTTGGATTTAGAATTTGACATATGAATATACAGTTGAAAATTGAATGGCATTGTGTTCTATAATGACGAATTACCCGCATATGAGTGTAGGGTGTGTTGTAACCCACACAAGTGGGTAATACCACCCATTTTCCGCCCTGAAGAACCTCTGAAGAGCGATAAAGAAGCTGCTAATAAAAATCGCGTAACTTCCAATATCAAGGCAATTTTAATTTATCTTTTTTTTTATTGCTTCGATGGGTGGACGAGCTCACAGCCCACCTGGTGTTAAGTGGTTACTGGAGCCCATAGACATATACAACGTTAATGCGACACCCACCTTGAGATATAAGTTCTAAGGGTCTCAGTATAGTTACAATGGCTGCCCCACCCTTCAAACCGAAACGCATTACTGCTTCACGGCAGAAATAGGCAGGGCGGTGGTATCTATCAGCGCGGACTCACAAGAGCTCCTACCACCAGTAAAGAACTGATATCATAGATTATCATAGAACTAAAGGTATTTAACAAAAATCTGAATCGCCCTAACGTCTTTTACAAGAACGCCAAGCAAAGACATCGGTTATATTGTATATCTATCTCTCTTTTTACGTATATCGACAAACTGAATTTCCAAAATATAGAAAAACAAATCCTTACTTAAATCCAAACTTAATCCCGGTACTAAGCTATTGTCTATGCATCTACCGTAAATTAAACATCTATACTAATATATAAATCTACAGTGGTTTTTAGGATGTTCCGATATACTACACCACTTGCGGAAGCGTTAATGATGAGAATCTTTGTGGGGGTGAGAAATAATAAAGTTAAATTTGAATGCCCAGCGAAGCGGACGGGTACAGCTACTATGTATATATTATTATGTGATGTTTACTGTATGCAATATGCTTTTGTTCCTAATTCTTTTTTCCTTCTGCGGGCCTACTGGAAGAGATTTATTTCAACATGAAATAAGTAGTGCCCTTGTACTCTGTATCCTTATTGCCGTGTTTCGTCTAACAGCTGTGTGTACAAAATATAAATGAATTGCTGTTCGTTAGTCTCGCTAAAACTCGAGAACGGGTGGACCGATTTGGCTAATTTTGGTCTTGAATTATTCGTGGAAGTCCAGAGAAGGTTTAAAAGGTAGATAAATATGAAAATGCTCGGAATTAAATAAAAATAACAATTTTGTTTTTCCTTTGATGTGTCGGACGTTATACGTGTTTTGATGTGTCGGACGGATTCCTTTTGTTTGTTTTAAGTTTATTTTATACAAAATTCTAGGTCTTTTATTTATCGATTGAGGCACTACGACGTCTGCCGGGTCAGCTAGTTAAATAAATAAATAAAATATCGTAACGAGATGATCCCTTAAATTTTGCTCAACGTACTCTCGACAATTTCGTTCTCCCCTCGCAACATTTAAGTCTATTACAACCCCCGTCTGCTTCAAGCGAATTCGCATTGATGTAAATACAATTAAATCCGTTCCGATACGTTTACTTTGCAATTATTTTTTTGTTTGTTCTTTTATCAAAGAATCCGATGGAAGTTTATGTTTTGTATAAGATTCTATTAATATTGGAAATATCTCCAGCGTTTACCTACACGAAAGACTAAAAGGGCACGATCCTCGATCTGGGTTGTACCTGGTTCAGAGATTATCCATTGTCATACAGCGTGGCAATGCTGCTAATGCGTAATGGGTACTTTCGGGCCGGGTGCAATCCAGAGTGGCTTGTTTGACTAGCCGATGCCTACGCGCGCATGGCTGTTAAAGTGAACCTATAATAATATGTTGCTTATGACGACGCTTGCAGCTGAAAGGAAGTATTGTACTTTTTGACGAAGCATGTTGCTGATAACTCTATTTCTGTAATCCGACGAAGCATGTTGCGGATAATAACATGTACTTTTAGGTTAGGAATATTATGTTCTTTTTTTTAATAATAAATTAGCCGTTTGATAAATAAAAAAGACTAAACTAGTTGTAGGAAGTTAAAATAGGATGAGATCGATACTACTGGTTACGTGTAAAACATCTATATATATAAAAATTAATTGATGTTCGTTAGTCTCTATACATAAAAATGAATTGCTGTTCGTTAGTCTCGCTAAAACTCGAGAACGGCTAGACCGATTTGGCTAGTTTTAGTCTTGAATTATTTGTGAAAGTCCAGAGAAGGTTTAAAAGGTAGATAAATATGAAAATTCTCAGAATTAAATATAAATAAAACAATTTTGTTTTTCCTTTAATGTGTCCCCCTTCGATAAATAGTTACTATTGTTGATCGAAGGTGTCCCCCAAAAGTTAAGGTCTTTTATTTATCGATTGAGGCACTACGAAGTCTGCCGGGTCAGCTGGTCTATATTTATAAAAATGAATTGCTGTTCGTTAGTCTCGTTAAAACTCGAGAACGGCTGGACCGATTTGGCTAATTTTGGTCTTGAATTATTTGTGGAAGTCCAGAGAAGGTTCAAAAGGTAGATAAATATGAAAATGCTCGGAATAAAATAAAATTAACAATTTTGTTTTTCTTTTGTTGTGTCTCCCGTCGGACGGATTCCTTTTGTTTGTTTTAAGTTTATTTTATATATACTTTTGTATATATAAAATAATATATAAATATGAAAATTCTCAGAATATATTTAATAAATAAAACAATTTTGTTTTTCCTTTAATGTGTCCCCCTTCGATCAACAATAGTTACTATTTTGATCGAAGGTGTCCCCCAAAAGTTTATGTCTTTTATTTATCGATTGAGGCACTACGAAGTCTGCCGTCGATTATTATTAACGATGTTACTAACTCCTTCATCGTGAAATTCAGTAGTGAACATGCGTTAAGGATTTAAATAGCAGGACACTTGTCTCCATACGAGTACAATTTACGTCTTATCCTTTAGGCTATGATGACTTACAAAAAACAGAGCGTCACGAACGCGCATCAAACACACACACTCAATACATTATAAATGAGGTATTTAACCAAGATATTGATGAGCATTGCATGACGCAAATCGTATCTGTCAGCTGTTCGATTACCGATCGTTAGCAACACGAGCGCTGACCGAAATGTAAACAGTTTTTATATTTATTTATTCGAATTTATTCGACAGACTCTAATGTTGAAATTTAAAGTCGTTTTTTTCTTATACGTGAATTAGTTATTTTTTAGTTGAAACAGAAGTGCTCGTGGGCAGTTTCATGTTAAGCGGTTATTGGAACTCCATTGAATCATCATCATCATCCGAGGGTTCGCTACATTGACCGGTCCTGTGGAAGCCGAGTCGTAATATTACCGATATTGAAAGTGGGTCGCGATTTCGATCACCCATGTCTTTTTTTTATTATTGCCTTTGCAGGCAGACGAGCGTACGGCCCAGCTGATGGTAAGTGGTTACCGTCGCTCACGTACAGCAATGCCAAGGGCAGAGCCAAGCCGCTACCCACCATTGAGTACTCTCCGCAAGCCGCAAGCTTCAATAATCACAATGAAACAAGACTAGCTTAATACAAATTAGAATTCAAATTCTATGTCTCGACATAGCGAGCTACATCAATAATTCAACACTACGTCGTCGCTCGACAGTTTTTTCACAGCAAACTTCCATTATAATAACTCATTCCGTCTTAGTGTTTATTTTTACGAGAAACTCCTTATTTTTATTTTAAGGCACGGAGAATCGAACTCTGCAAGTACTGCTATGTCTGGAGCCCGTTCAATGACCTAAGCCTATATACATTGCAAACGGGTGTGACACAGTACGATCCTCGACCATGCTTCGACAGACATCTTGGATTTTTTTTTATTATATATTTAACGAACCGAAGCAAACACTAGTCTGTGTCCGCCTATAAATCAAATTGAAAGCGTTAATATACGCTAAAACGGATACAAGAATTCCTTTAATGCATTTTAAATAAAATAATAATAATATGTGCTTCTATTAAAACAGTTAGTTAATTAAACATTTAAAACAGTTTTTAGTTTTTTTTTTCTTTCATTAATTCGTAGTAATTCATACATATTATTGTATAGTAGAATAAAATTCAGCTAAACTAAATCGATAGATAACGTATAGATATATAATTGAATTACACGTTAATACTCACTCGAGATAGAATGGATCGGAGCTTTGAAAATCCAATCTCAATTTCACACACACACACACAGGCTTCAAGCACAGAAAATACAATTTTTTTTTGTGGGAATTCGCGGAAACCGACCTAATCTACACGTCTGCTCGGCTGAGACTCCGAGGGGCGACTGAAACGCGACGAGATAAAGCCTCCTCATCAAGGATACCACAGGATATCATCAAAGTGTTTTATTCGTGACAAATGTAGATTAAATTCACAGGAAACGTCTCGAATTCTTTATAAATGTGAGAACGATATGCAGAATACCTTATATACTAAAATCAACAGGTTATTTTCGTTCATTTTTGGCAAAAGCTACAGACTATAAAGCTATAGACTATATGTGATTACGTGTTTCCTTTATTAAAGCATAATAAAAAAAAAATACAATCACCACAGAACGTACAAATTTGGATTCTCTTCGTTTATGGTTTGATGATAAATTTTATTGAAATTTTTGGGACATAAATCGGGGTGTGATATTGCTCGGTAGACCGACGGTCCGAATGTTGTTGTTCGGAGCTTGTATATACGCAAGCTTATCTTGAAAATGTCGTAAGCGAGATTCAAGCATCTGTCAAATATCTTTGTATTGTACGATGGCTACCGCCACTTTTTTTTTCTACCTAAGACGATAGCCTTAAGAGACTATTTCAGCGTAACCTTAACTAGTAGGTGAGCTCGCGGGGCTCAAACCTGACGACTTTGCTAACACGAACCCTAGCAAGAGCTGTGCTTCGGAGAATCTACCACCGGATCGGAAACGCGACCCACTGAGAAGATATAATATCACTACATAGTATAAAACAAAGTCGCTTTCTCTGTCCCTATGTATGCTTAAATCTTTGAAAGTACGCAACGGATTTTGATGCGGTTTTTTTAATAGATAGAGTGATTGAAGAGTGAGGTTTATTAGTATAATAACATCCATTAAATAGTGGAGAAATTAATAATAAATTACAGTTTCCGAAGCGAAGCGAGGGCGGCTCGCTAGTTAACGTTACAAACGTGAAAGTTTGTCTGTTAGTTTTACATGAAATTCCCACAAGAAGCTTACAACTTAAGGATTAGCAAGACACTTGAGTACTTTATTATGGTAAGTGACTTGAACCGGGTAGCTCCGGATAATTCTGCTCTAGTAAATACGGGAATGTTCTCCTTAATACGTCATTTTCGTTAACAGCGGATGTTCAAATCGATTGGTACTTTATATATAAGAGAGTGACAGAAGCAACTCGTTGGCCCGAGAAAATGGAACATATTTCTTAATTCATTCACATATCCAAATTTGGAGCAAACGAAGCCGCGAGGCGTGTCTACGTTCTTTACAATGGTAAAGTAGATTTGTTTTTAATACGCTTTTATTAGCTTCAGCTTAGACGTATGTATGTTAGTATGTAATTGAATCTTTGAACATGATTTTGACCCCGTTCAAAACGTCGGATTAACTCGAAATTTGGTATAGTTATTATGGACCGATGACATATCAATATTTAAAAAAAATTGGAAATTTTTTATTAAGAAATTGAAATTCAACTAAGAAATGAAAAATAAATAATAGTTTAAAAAAACTAACAAAATACGCTTTTATAGAAAATCCAACTAAAAAATAGAAAATAAATTTGAATTAAAAATAGTGTAAGAAAAAAATATTTTATTATAAAAAAAAGCGTGGCGGGTGCATGGTATGAATAGTTATAAATATCTTATGAACAGATATGAGTAGAAGGATTATTTTGATAATGTCCTGAAAAGCATAATTTTTTTGAATTATTATTTAGCATATTTATTTAATAAATGTTTCGAATGAAGGAAAATATGATTAAACTTTTGACAGAGAGACAGATAATTATTTTTTTCTCTGATCAACATATTTTTATGTTGTGTATATGATTGTGGATATGATATTATTATATATGTATGAGGATTTGTTTGTAGATATGTATGTAAATTATATTATTATTATGTTGTAATATAATATGTACATAATTTGTTGTATATCATGTTTATATATGTATACTGTGTGTATGTTTGTATATGTATTTAATATTATTATTCTTTTTCTTATTTCTCAAAAACGGAATGCATCCACCACAGGACTCTCTGTACCACCCTTGCTTGACTGGTAGAGAATACTTCAGACATTCAGTCCGCCACTGCACTTTTGTGCATTAAGCTGAATATATAAATAAATAAATAAAATAATTTATTTACCGGCTAAGTTTGTCGGAATAATTTACAATTCAGAAACTCGAAATCAACAACGTAGATAAGTGATTAATGTTGTAACTAAATACCTAATATTATATTTAAGTAAAGCTTTTATAGCAAAACGTTAGCTTGCAAACACTATCGAACGTTCCGAACTTTCACAAAAGCCTCGCCGCTCCCGTAGAGGTGGCGTAGCGACACGTAACGTTACGAAATTTTGTAGCCGTCTGCTACACTGTTAATTTATAGGAACATTTACTGGTAGTAGGACCTCTTGTCCGCGCGCCGGTAGGTACCACCTCCCTGCCTATTTCAGCCGTGAAGCAGTAATGCGTTTCGGTTTGAAGGGCGGGGCAGCCGTTGTAACTATACTGAGATCTTAGAACTTATGTCTCAAGGTGGGTGGCGCATTTACATTGTAGATGTCTGTGGGCTCCAGTAACCACTTAACATCGGGTAGGCTGTGAGCTCGTCCACCTATCAAAGCCATAAAGAAAAAGAACTAAAGATTCAAATAGATGAAAAATGATACTATTAAGGTTGGTACAGTACCCGGCGCTTAGACAGCTTTACGAGGCCGAAATTAGTCGATTTTCTATTTCTATTATTCCAAAGCTCAATGTGCCACATTTATCGCCGGACACTGTACCATACGGTGACCATATCATCCAATACAGAGTAATTTAGAAAAAGCACTTGAATTGTTACTTAGCATCTCAAGGTTTTTACCATAGTACCATCAACGTATGATAGGTGGCGCGCCAATAGTTTCAAAAACCTAACAATTTATAATTCGAGGGATGAAAGATTATTTCGCTTAAGCGACATTTTTGCAAATTTACAGGAGAGCCATTTAAAGTTTAAAATTTTAAACAAAAATATCATTGAAGTTCAGTTAAAAATATCGCTTGATGCACGACATTTATATTTGTAACTAGTTGACCCGGCAGACTTCGTAGTGCCTCAATCGATAAATAAAAGACCTACTTTTGTATATATAAAATAAACTTAAAACAAACAAAAGGAATCCTTCCGACGGAGGACACATCAAAGGAAAAACAAAATTGTTATTTTTATTTAATTCCGAGCATTTTCATATTTAGCTACCTTTTAAACCTTCTGTAGACTTCCACAAATAATTTAAGACTAAAATTAGCCAAATCGGTCCAGCCGTTCTCCAGTTTTAGCGAGACTAACGAACAGCAATTCATTTTTATGTATAGACTAACGAACATCAATTCATTTTTAGATATATAGATTAAAGGTCCGTTTTATTTTATTTTTAATTGAACTTTAATTACCTTTACTCCATTGAATTATGTAGTTGAAGAATTTTGTTTGTTATGATTTTTTTCCAAATTGCAAATTTTATACAGCTCTACTTTTTTTTTTTTTTTTAACGCAGGGGAATCCGTTTACGGATACCCGGTCGAGGGGGGTAACGGACCGGGTTATGTCGGACTCCGGCGCCTCCTGTGAGGAAGAAGGGGAGAAGAGAAGGGCCGAGGTCCTTCACCTCCCCCAATTTCTCACTCTCCTGTGAAGTTGCAAAAATGTCACTTAAATCAAATAAACCTTTCACCCCTTGATATGTTGATTTATTTATTTATTTCGAAAAACTATTAAGATAATAAGCAAACCATGGTATAAACATTAAGTAAACAAATACAGTAATAGCGACACAGACTAGCATGATCGGACGTAATTAATTTCCCAATAATTACTATAAATAGGCCGCGCTAATTAACGATGAAAAGGGGATTGCCCACTCTCCATAGTGTGCTAGGCCCAAGGTGGACATTAAATATTACTATAAAAATGGACTGATTCAAATTCTTAAATGTATTAGATATCTAAAAAATATATTGAAATTGACGCCACTATTATAAAAAATATAATAAAAATAAAAAACTCGTTTTGAGGTTAATTTTCTATATAAATACCTCAAGAACTTTTCTTTTTTTAATGTTTAAGATGTTCCTAATGTATTTTTATCCAATTGTAGTTATTAGGGTATAAAAAACACACATACTTCTTTAAATATCTATATTATTCTATATTTTCTTCATCTTCATACACAATTAGTAAATCATCTAAAAATAGCACAGGAGAGCATATACACGGTTTTAAATCTCGGTCAGGTTAAAACCACAATTCACACAATGGTTTTCAGCCGTAGTATGAAACGTTATTGATAAAAGCAAAATAAATCGAAGAAAAATCAAAACACATCCATTTTGAACGCAAGCACAAGCAGCAAGCGAAGTGTCAGTCAGTCAGATTAAAATCAGTGTTGTCAGTATAAAGAAAAATAATTACATGAAATTCATATATCGATCATTTTTTTAAATAACCGATATTGGATTTATTTCTTAATCTTTTTTTTACGAGTACACATTATATTTTATTTTTTATGTTTTTGTTTTAGTTGTACATATTTAAATAACAATACAAGTTAAGTTTTTTTTTATTGCTTAGATGGGTGGACGATCTCACAGCCACCCTGGTGTTAAGTGGTTACTGGAGCCCACAAACATCCACAACGTAAATGCGCCACCCACCTTGAGATATAAGTTCTAAGGTCTCAAGTATAGTAACAAGTTAAAGTCCAATGGGTATGTCTTTGATGTTATTTTATGTGCTTAAAATCGATTAAAATCGATTGATTAATGATAATATTTAAAATGATTTATTTATATGTTTTTTTATATACTTAAAATGTTTACTTAATACGTAAAAGGTTTTGAAGTTGGCAATATTTTTCCCGCAAAAATAAAATTCTTGTTTTTTTCAATAGAGTTACTTTTTTTAAACTACTTATTGTAAACTGTAGTGGCGCTTATTTGGAAGAAAGTAAATGCATATTTATTTATGACAAAATTAATGCACTAAGTATTTTTTCTCTAATCTATTGTCCGCTTTGGGCCTGAAATGGGCCGTCCCCTTTATATGACAAAGGTTAATTTTAATTTATTGTATTCTAATATTTCTAAGAAGTGAAATTGTTCTGGATTTGAGTTGATAATACTTAATTTTTTTTTCATGGACGCTAAAAGGTATGTTTTTGTTTTGATACCGTCATTTAATATTTTTATAACTAGATGATGATCGAGCTTTGCTGGTTTTTTTTTTTTGATAATTCCATTTAGTTGTGTCTTTAAAGCAGTTAGTTGCTCTCAATTAAGAAAAATAGTATTAATATTCGCCAATAGATGTCGGGAAGAGTCATAAAATTGATTATCGATAAAGTTGATTATTGAAAACACGAATAAAACAACATTTTCTGAAAATAAATCGTAGCTAGATCGATTTATCGCCCCCGAAATCCCCTGTATACTAAATTTTATGAAAATCGTTGGAGCCGTTTCCGAGATTCAGATTTATATATATATATATACAAGAATTGCTCGTTTAAAGGTACCTATAAGATAATTACTATTAATAATTAAAAAAGATAACTGGGAACACATTACGCAAGTTCATCTGACCCCGAATTAGGAATCCCTGTGTTATGGCTACCAGAGACTGACATACATATTTATACACATTTGTATATATATGACGAAGTGAGTGGTGACGTCAGCAACTGATGACGTCAGCGATTAGCGCCACGTTGTATTTACAGTTGATGAAGTCAGCCACGCTGCCGTCATTCTATTCGTTGTTGTCCATGCCTTTCAGACAGTAATTAAGACTCACTTTTCCAATGAGTTCTATTTCTTATATTTCAAGTATGAGATAACAACCGAGAGCCGCCACATTCGACTGCTCGATTTATTGTGGGATTTGTGTGGACAATAGTCACTCGTATTTATATATATAGTAGAAAAGTGGCTATAGCTTAGTCTTGAATTCTCTTGAATATCGTCATAAGCAGCTGCTTAGACGCGTTGGACTTATAATAGTTATCCAATAATATCAACATTAAGGAAATAGTTAACTTTAACTAAACTTACTTAACTTAATATGTAGACAATAAACACCCAACCAAAGATCAAACAGACCTGCTCATCACACGAATGTTTGGCCAATGTGGGAATCGATCCCGCGACCCTCGGCGTAACAGCCAGGGCAGCTAACTACTGCTCCACTTCATATTTAGTACTGAGCTTTATTAAATACACTTTTCCCATCTCTCAATACGGACTATGCTGTTATGACTGTGGAATATCACACGCTGCTTTGACTGTGGTCCCCCGGTAGTCGAAATTCGACTATAATTAATTGAAATTATAAGTTTTTACACTATTATGATTCTATTTTCAAATACTATTAAACAACAAACAAACAATATTACTCTATTCTCAATTTGACCACAGACTATAAGCAATAAGAAAAGTTTTACAATAAACAAATAGTATGCATACTTGTGTGTGTAATACATGGTAATGTGTGTAATGTTTTTTTTAATTGATTTAATGTATCTTTAGTGCATAATTAAAAAAAATTGTAGTATTCTGCACTCTTTCTCTATATGTGGGAAATTTCATAATCCTCCGTCCACGCAATTTTCGTAAAAAGGGTACCAGGTTTTTACTTCAAGTTTTTTTTTATTGCCCTTGTAGGTAGACGAGCATACGGCCCACCTGATGGTAAGTGATTAACGTCACTCATGGACTTCAGCAACGCCAGGAGCAGAGCCAAGTCGCTGCCTACCGTTAAGTACTCTCTACAAGCCGTTTGAAGAAGGACATGACATAGCGCTCGGAAAACACCGTGGAGGGGAGCTCATTCCATAACCGGATGGTACGTGGCAAAAAAGACCTCTGGAAGCGCACTGTGGATGACCGCAGTGGCTCCAGGTAGTACGGATGAACTCTACTCCGGTTTATTGTGATCAGTCAGTCAGTTAAAATATTTCCGTAAATTACAAACATATACAAGTATACATACTAAGCTAATAAAATTAGAAAAGAAGGGGTAATATGAAAGCGTATTTGGAGGAAACAGACGAAAATTCAATTTGCCTAATCCTAAAACCGAACTGATTAAATATTTATTAATAATATCCGATCCAATTATCGTATAGCCGATTTTATGAAGAGCCTGTCAATTCAATTCAAATCGATATGAAAATTAATCAACTTTAATAATTGTTTTGGACCCAAACGCAAATTTTTAGCGTAAATCACTCTTGCGTTCTGGCTTGAAGAGGGAGAAGAAGAAACTGTCATTGTACGTATAAGACTAACCCTTCATATTCCAACGGTGGTACTGAATGATTCTGGGGAGAGACGTAGATGATTTTGATGATAAACTTTTTTTAACAGGCCATAAACAGCGTGGGTCGATTCTCCAACGAATTCGGTTTTTTTATATTGCTTAGATGGGTGGACGAGCTCACAGCCCACCTGGTGTTAAGTGGTTACTGAAGCCCATAGACATCTACAACGTAAATGCGCCACCCACCTTGAGATATAAGTTCTAAGGTCTCAGTATGGTTACAACGGCTGCCCCGCCCTTCAAACCGAAACGCATTACTGCTTCACGGCAGAAATAAGCAGGGTGGTGGTACCTACCCGCGCGGACACACAAATGGTCCTATCACCAATAAAATGTTTTTATATAAAAACTTCTTACACCCGACTATTCCGTAACAAACCCGTAAAGCCGACCGGCTTAGCACCCAGAATCCCATAATGGCGACTAGTTTAATTAATTTAAAAAAAAATCCTTCATTATCACATAATGAATAAAGTTGAATTTCCAATATTCACATACATCGATAAAACTTTCAATTCCCCGTTCGAATTAAATTATATTACGTGTCGGTTATTACCATAGTTTCCTGTTTGCGTGATGCTACGAATATATCTAGATTCGAATTAGAATTATTGTATTGAGAGCTCCAAACATAATCCGATCGCCCCGTTATCCTAACAGCTGGGCCGAAATCACAATATGTTTAGTGACAAGTCTATTCGAATTCGAGTTTGTTAAAGGCACTTAGTACTCGTAAATACAATTGTTCATGTACCGTATATGCAGATGGAAGTAAATGTAAAATCCAACCTTAAGGATGTCGCATATGATTCATTTTATTATGATTAAGCGTGCCCCAATGGACTTTATTCGCGTTTGAAAGATAATATGCAATATAATGGTGATTTTTTTTAATTATTTGTATTATTTACGTCAGTTTGTTTGTATATACCTACATAAAGAATGAAACACATTTTTCCTCGGATAATATACACAACGTATTTCTCGAAAAACCAATAGCATCACAAAACCTCATTGAAAATATATGTGATTGTAATTACAAGTTGCTTAAAAACCGATTCAATGAATGTAATTACTGTTCAAAAACCAATAAAAACAAAAGTCAGTTTTATTGAATCAAAGCGATCCGGCTTTTTTTTATTTATTACTTAGATGGGTAGACGATCACACACTTTGAGAGAAGCTCTAAGGTCTCAGTATAGTTACAACGGCTGTCCCACCCTTCAAACCGAAACTCATTACTGCTTCACGGCAGAAATAGGCAGGGTGGTGGTACCTACCCGTGCGGACTCACAAGAGGTCCTACCACCAGTAGGCTCAAGGCTCCAGGCTTCAAGTAGCATTCATTCGACCTCATTCTGTGAGTACTTGTACAATTAACGAACAAATAGATCTCCAAAAATACCATTATTAAGCAACAGACAAGTCCTTAATGAATCACGAAATCTTCAGCACATCGTAATAAATAACCTTATTATTATATAATACCCTAATAATAACAAAACTCTCGCAAGCAAAATTCTAAATTAAAATTTATTAATTCCATTCACAAATATTCATCGACCGGGTCAATGATAGAACTGAGCGTAGAGCTGCCACTTGTGACGTAATCCATCAAAACGTACGACTGTTCCGGGATCTCAATAAAAAACCAATAAATAAAGATTCCCGTGGTACGGGCGGTCCCGGGGAGAGCACAGCCGCCGGCGACGTGATGTCTGGCCGGGATACAGACTAGATAACGGACAGAGAGAGAACTTAATGCGGGATAGATTTTGTGTTATGTTAAATGAAATAGCCGACGCATGGAATCTTTTTTTATTATGTTTTATTCGTATATAATGAATGCGGTATCGGTATTAGAGACGTGAAAATAAATTGTTTTTGTTTTGGAACGAAGTTCCTTATGGGACGATGTGGAAGGGTACCCTAACCGGGAAAAAACGTCCGTAACGTAAGATTTTTATTTGTAATGCACACAGTGTAGGACTTAACTATGTAATAACGTACAAAAAATAACATATTTTTTTATTATATATATTTTTTAAAACATCTGCTCTATATATAAAAATGAAATGCTGTTCATTAGTCTCTCTAAAACTCGAGAACGGCTGGACCGATTTGGCTAATTTTGGTCTTGAATTATTTGTGGATGTCCGGAGAAGGTTTGAAAGGTAGATAAATATGAAAATGCTTGGAATTAAATAAAAATAACAATTTTGTTTTTCCTTTGATGTGTCCCCTGTTCGACGGATTCCTTTTCTTTGTTTTTTTTTTTATGTACAAAAGTTTAGGTCTTTTTTATCGATTGAGGCACTACGAAGTCTGCCGGGTCAGCTAGTGCAGGATAAATTTTGTGTTATGTTATATAAAATCGCCGACGCATGGAAGCTTTTTTTGTTATGTTTTATCGGTATCTAATGAATGCGGTATCGGTATTAGAGACGTGAAAATAAATTGTTTTTGGTCTTTGCTGCTATGTAGTAATTAAACGTGGACTGTATTTATTGTTTTAAGATATTAATTTTATCCTTATATGACAAATTAAAGAGTTAATATAAGAGTAATATAAAATTGATGCGTTGCTCTTGACGGCTGGGTTTGAAAGAGAATTAGTGTCATGGCGAACGTCGCTAGCTGACATTTTGACGTTCAGAAACTGAACAGACTTCAAACGACTGTGGGTACTAACGATGTGAGCAATAAGTACTTGTCTTCTTAAATGCTATTCATGTATTGACTTAAAATATCTATATATTAATACGTGAAGCAAAAACTTTGTATCCCTTTTTACGAAAATTGCGCGGACGGAGGAGTATGAAATTTTCCACACTTATAGAGAATATAGAGAAGAAGTGCATAATGCAATATTTTTTAAAAATAATGCATAAAAGACACATGAAAACAATAAAGAAAACATTACACACACTACATACCATGTATTTGACGCACACACGCATGCATACTATTTATTGTCAAACTTTTGTTCTTGGCGTCTGTTGTCAAATTGAGAATACATTAAATATTGTTTGCCTTTGTTAATATTATTTATAGTGTAGTCTTAGCGAAATTTGTGATTATAGAAGTATAAAATACAATCATAATAGTGTACAAACTTACAATTCCAATTAATTATAGTCGAATTTCGACTACTGCGGGACCTCTAGTGTTAATTATTTTCTATAATGCTAAGTACAGATATGTGGTGAAGATACATTTCAACTCTGTCCCTTGTAATACACAATAGTAAAACAGAATTTCGAATCGGTCGGGCGTCTTGTGAGTCCACATGGGTAGGTACCACCATCCTGCCTATTTCTGCCGTGAAGCAGTAATGCGTTTCGGCTTAAAGGGCGGAGCAGCCGTTGTACTGTTAAAATTGAGACTTTATAACTCATGTTTCGAGGTGGGTGACGGTATTTATGTTGTAGATGTCTCTGGGCTCCGGTAACCAATTAACAGTGAGCTCGTCCAGCCATCTAATCAATAAAAAAAAAAATTATAGTTTACGATCACTTTAAATAATTTAAAGGTAAAACATTTAGAATTATATTTTAGTAGCAAGAAAAATGTTATATTCATTAATTGCCTTAAATGTTTAAACAATAGCGAGATTGTCTAAAAAAATCGACTTCTCTCTGTTTTCTTTCATTTATTTATCAAAAATTATTGTATACTAGCGACCCGCCCTCGCTTCGCTTCGGAAACATTAAATTTTATTATTGAATAGTTGAGTCCCGCAATGTTACCCGCGGTTATTGTCGTACCGCGGGTTACGCTGCGGGGCGAAGCTAATCTAAAAAAGTCTAAAACCTAAGTTACTCTTTATATCATCAGCTATCTATCAGTGAAAGTCCCGTCAAAATCGGTCCAGCCGTTCCAGAGATTAGCCGGAACAAACAGACAGACAGACAGACAGACAAAAATTGTAAAAAATGTTACGGCTATTTCAATATTAAAAACAGACACACCAATTTTATTTATATGTATAGATTAAGCGTCGTTAATTTTACTGTTGACAAAATCATTGTGTATAGCATCGTTAATGCTTTACAAATATGTCTAGGATTCGCTAAAAATTTAATTTGAGTATCCCAACGTATACAAACACCTTCATAAAAGCTATAAGGGCAGTAAATTACTTTCAATTCTCTAAATTAGGTACATATGTGTAGATAACTAAACAAAAAACTTTACTTTGCGATTGTACGTCCGTACTTCTAACTGTCATTGTCTTTGTAAGTAAATAGAAAAATCAATATGTCATACGACTCTGTCTGCTGGAGTACTCTATGTCGGTCGCTTAGCAACGGTTGCTAGGCGACCGATGGTCCCTCCCCATCGCGGGCCACGCTCCCATTTCGGAGCACTAGAGAGACTAATGTTTTGTTCGATTTTACCGAATAAATAATATGTTAAAAATAATATATTATTTCGGTTATAATTTTTTTTTTGCTAAACAAAATTTTATTTGACGTTTTTATTTAATAAGTTTATCGACAAAAATAGAGATATGGTATCATAAGTCTGATTTAAGTTTATTTATGCCCTAGCAGGCAGACGAGCGTACGGCCCACCTGATGGTAAGTGGTTTTTGTCGCCCATAGACTTCAACAATGCTAGGGGCAGAGCAAAGCCGCTGTCTATCTTTAAGTACTCTCCACAAGCCTCGTTTGAAGAAGGACATGTTATAGCGCTCGGAAAACACCGTGGAGGGGAGCTCATTCCAAAGCCGGATGGCACGTGGCAAAAAAGATCTCTGGAAACGCACTGTGGATGAACGCAGTGGCTCCAGGTAGTATGGATAAACTCTACTCCGACGGCGGGCGGTGCGATGGTAAAAACGAGATGATGGTATCATCTCAAACAATTCCTCAGAACACTCCCTGTGGAACTGAAATCCCTTCACAGACCCAGAGGCTCCAAATGATCCGTAAGAATGGGATTATCGACAATCCGAACGGCCCCCTTCTGTATGGAGTCAAATGGTAGTAGCTGGTATATTTCTGTTGGCATATTTAGAACTATCGTCAAACCTTTTTGGAATATAGCTTAAAAATAGGTAGATAATTGTTTTTTTTATGTAAGAAAGCGATCGTTAACATAATGTGTACATATAAAAACATACTTATGTCTATTTTGTTATATTTCATGTTTTATTTTCTTTAATGTACATTTCAATTAGTGAGTATACCTCAAAAGTCAGTCTTAATACAACGGGAATAGGGAATTTGACCTCATGTCTCCAAACTGGAGACGGCATTGTCCTTATACTGGTATCAATAGCTTCTAGTATCCACATAACATTAAGGCTGAGAAATCATCATTGAAACAAGAACAACAAAAAAATAGTATTGCCATACTAATCAATTCTCTACTCAGTTGACGTAGAAGTTATATCCATAGAC
Source organism: Bombyx mandarina (assembly GCF_003987935.1). Next base: position 451,132 of record NW_021011548.1, on the reverse strand, counting down.
AAGTCTAAGAATAACAAATCCGGAACTGTTGTTATTTTTTCTAACTATGAATTTTACGGTGATTTTAGGATTCCCTAAAGGAATTTTGAAGCAACACTAAATTATTTTAATTGCATCGTGCATATTATTATAAGCGTGCTTACAGCATGTCTGATGAAATGACACTGCTCACCTGGAAAATGAAGGTATAGAAACAGGTATGCAATAAATCAGGAAGGATCTTGCCTGTGGCGAGAAAATTCCAGATAACAATTTGTATTTTTTTTTTTTTATTTTTTTTTTATTGCCCTTGTAGGCAGACGAGCATACGGCCCACCTGATGGTGAGTGGTTACCGTCGCCCATGGACTTCAGCAATGCCAGGGGCAGAGCCAAGCCGCTGCCTATCGCTTAATACTCTCCACAAGCCTCTTTTAAAGAAGGACATGTCATAGCGCTCGGGAAACACCGTGGAGGGGAGCTCATTCCATAGCCGNTTTTTTATTGCCCTTGTAGGCAGACGAGCATACGGCCCACCTGATGGTGAGTGGTTACCGTCGCCCATGGACTTCAGCAATGCCAGGGGCAGAGCCAAGCCGCTGCCTATCGCTTAATACTCTCCACAAGCCTCTTTTAAAGAAGGACATGTCATAGCGCTCGGGAAACACCGTGGAGGGGAGCTCATTCCATAGCCGGAGTATTTCGAAGATTTATTTCTCGCTGGTTAAAAGACTGTTATATTACCTTGTGAACGATATCTTCTTAATGGTGAGATCGGAAGACGGCTTCCTCCATCGCAACATCCGAAGCCTCCAAAGGTTTCCTTTATAAAAAAATAAATTAAAAAAAACCGATATCCGACATCACTAGTTTCGCATCGAGAAATCGATATGTACCAATTTAACAATAACAAGATATCGATTAATTAAAACTCGGGTAATACGAGCTCGATTTAGCTAGCACGCCGAGATAGCAGAATTTAATTAAATTAAAACAAAAATTAAAATTAAAAAAGAAAAGAAAACAATGACTCTCACAATTACCGACGACAATACTTATCGTCTTACTTATTAACTGATGCATGTATTAATCACCAACGATTCGATTTGGCGTCAATAATCGATATATAAGTAGAAAATCACACGAGCCACGACAGATCCGTTTTAGTTTTCAGGATGAAGTTTCTTGTCCTGCACACCGTTTTGCTGTCAGTCGCGTTGGCTCAACCTCAGGTAAGAAAAACAATTTTTTTTTTTTTTTATTGCTTAGATGTGTGGACGAGCTCACAGCCCACCTGGTGTTAAGTGGTTACCGGAGCCCATAGACATCTACGACGTAAATGCGCCACCCACCTTGAGATAAGTTCTATGGTCTCAGGTTTAGTTACAACGGCTGCCCCACCCTTCAAACCGAAACGCATTACTGCTTCACGGCAGAAATAGGCAGGGCGGTGGTACCTACCCGTGCGGACTCACAAGAGGTCCTACCACTAGTAATTTTACGCAAATTATAATTTTGCGGGTTTCACTTTTATTACACGATGTTATTCCTTCACCGTGGAAGTTAATCATGAACATTTCGTTAAGTACGTATTTCATTAGAAAAATTGGTACCCGCCTGTGGGATTCGAACATCGGTGCATCGCTCAACACGAATGCACCGGACGTCTTATCCTTTATGTATTTATTATCACCCGCTCTGTGGAGGATCTTCCCCTTCGTCATTAAGCATTCCACAAGTACTATTACGATTTAATTTGGCGTTCATAATTGTCATTTTATTATTTCCGATACAATTTTCGTGGTAAAATTAGATTTCAAATTATTTCTACTGAATCAAAACTAGTTTTACGCTTTGATCTTGCATTTTTATTGTTATTACAATACATTTTCGAGGCATTAAAATAACAGCATTGAAATTCGAATACAGTTTCGAATATTGTACAGTTTTCGTACGTAAAAATATTTTTAATATTATTTTCATTCAATTAAAACTAGTTTTACGGTTTGATCTTGTATTTTTATACTGACGTTCTGAATACTTTATAGTTTTCGTTGGCGCGAACGACTTAAATCTGAATTAAGTACATATATAAATATTGCGCTAACATGTCATTAAAAGTCAATGTATAATTACGAAAACATTAATTGATACATACAATAAAACGGGCAGGGACGTCTTAAACTAGGCTGGGGCCCTTGGGCACACAAGAATTTGAGGCCCTTTTGGAAAGTAAAAAAAGGGAATTATAATAACATTTTTTTACTGAGTATGACCATTTATTATAGGTAATCAAATACAGTATGATATAATAATAATAATTATATTAGAATGCTGCTGGTTTTTTGGTTACGATTACAATAATGGTTTCTTTCGGGATTTGTGTTGAGCAAAATATTCCATTATATCTTTAAAGTAAATTTTTTGAAGGATATCACTTTCTATGCCCATAATTGACAAATTACTCAGCCGTTCTTGTAACATTGTTGTTCGCAATTCATTTTTTATTCTCTTAAGCTGCGAAAATGACCGCTCTCGACTACAATTGGTAACCAAATTGTCGATTCTTCGGGGCCCCCTGAGAATGGGGGCCCTGGGCACGGGCCCCGTGTGCCCTTATGGTAAAGACGGTATTGAAAACGGGAATACAATAAACACGAGATTAAATTGTAAAGGTAGCTAGCTTTAATTGCACCTACGCTCCGTATTCTATAAGTCTAATTGCCGCGTTTATTACTTATTTTACGTAACAAGTACTCGGCTTTTGCCAAGATATTTGCCTTAAATGGCTGACGGCATTTCCGATGTTCACGAGTATAATGACCCCACCCGTCTGACTGTCTACAGAACTAACAGCGAACTAAATTTATAGTTACAATGACCTTTTAACCTTTTGAACGAAAATTGCTTGTGTAAATTCTTTGGATAATTGGGTATTATTCAGAGTCGACAAATTTTGACAATTTTAGATTCATAGTTTAAAAAATAGACTTAATTCTAGAAAACTTGGGGCAGTTGTGTCATTATTTATGACTGTGGTTTTAGAAATGTTATTTAGGGTTACGATTCCAAAATCTAAATGAACAAAAAAAAAATTACCACAATCACCAAAAAATGCTTACAGTTTGACCAAATTTCTAGGTTTTTCTTAAATGCCCATAATTTCCAAACTGCATGGGATAGATTTTTTTTCTGATCTTTCTCTTGATGGCTACAATCAATCCTGTCACCCAGTTTCGGCTTGACGTTTAGTTTTGGGACACCCTGTATACTCGACATGATATGTCTAGAATTATTCAGAACATTTCCGATGGTACTAATCGTTTCTTATTTAATTTACAGCCCGTGAATGACAACAGAAATATCCCCAATAGCGTGAGTAACAATAATATTATTAACATATTCCTACTAATACAATAAACCTGAAAGTTTGTAAGAATGTATGGATATATGTTTGTTACTCCTTCACGCAAAAACTACTGGACGGATTTTGATGAAACATAGTTATAATATTAGCTTACATATTAGAATAACACATAGGCTATAATTTATAATAAAATAGTGTGAATTACACAAAATATAACGATAAGTGTCAAGTGAGTAGGAAAAAATTTGTCATTTGCAAACTATTCTTGCGTGCGCCGCAAAAACCGTTCAAGTAACCAGTATGGTGTAAACAAATCTAATTTACAGTCCGTCAACGACTACAGAAATACACCCAATGGCGTGAGTACCAACATTATCATTAATATAATGCACTCTAATTTATTGAGCAGCATACGTAGCACCAATCCATACGAGACGCATACATATTTTTTTTTAGCAACTCCAACAGTACATACAGTGGAAGATACGTTGCTCACTAGAGCTCAGGATAAACTATAACTCTCACTGAATTACAAATAATAGCCCGATTTAACTATCACAACGCTTAAAGTATTCTTCAAAACAATTTACTTCTTACGCTTCACTTCAGGTGCTCTCTTCTCTATTTCCATTCGAGTGGAACTGATTACTAAAGCTTGATAATCCTTATATCGTCTTTGCAACGATTTTATAGTCGACACGACATGTCTAGAACTTTTCAGAACATTCCCGATGGTACTAGTCCTTTCTTACTTAATTTACAGCCCGTGAATGACAACAGAAATATCCCCAATAGCGTGAGTACCAATATTATTATTAATATATTCCTACTAATACAATAAACGTGAAAGTTTGTAAGAATGTATGGATGTATGTTTGTTACTCCTTCACGCAAGAACTACTGGATGGATTTTGATAAAACATTTTTATAATATTAGCTTACACATTAGAATAACACGTAGGCTATAATTTATAAAAAATTGTGTGGATTACACAAAATATAACGATAAGTGTCAAGTGAGTAGGAAAAATTTGTCATCTGCAAGCTATTCTGACATGCGCCGAAAAAACCGTTGAAATTACGCGTATGATGTAAAAAACCTAATTTACAGCCCGGCAATGACTACAGAAATACACCCAGTAGCGTGAGTATCTACAAAACTATTAATATAATGGACTCTAAGCAGCATACGTAGCACCAATCCATACGAGATCATACATATTTTTTTAGCAACTCCAAAAGTACATACAATGGAAGATGATGTTGCTCACTAGAGCTCTGGATAAACAATAAATCTCACAAAAAATAAAAAATAAACTAAAACTGAAATACAAATTAAAACCCGATTTAATTGTCACAATGTTTTAAGTAGACTTCAACATTACAATTCACCTCTTACGCTTCGCTTGAAATGTTTGCTTCAATATTTCTCTTCGAGTGAAACTAATTAATAACGCCTTATAATCTTTGCAATGGTTTTATAGTCGACACAACATATCTAGAATTTTTCAGAAGATTTCCGATGTACTAGTCCTTTCTTACTTAATTTACAGCCTATGAATGACAACAGAAATATTCGCAATAGCGTGAGTGCCAAACATCAATATTAATATAGTCCTATTAATACAATAGACGTGAAAGTTTGTAAGAATGTATGGATATATGTTTGTTACTCCTTCACGCAAGAACTACTGGATGGATTTTGATAAAACATTTTTATAATATTAGCTTACACATTAGAATAACACGTAGGCTATAATTTATAAAAAATTGTGTGGATTACACAAAATATAACGATAAGTGTCAAGTGAGTAGGAAAAATTTGTCATCTGCAAGCTATTCTGACATGCGCCGAAAAAACCGTTGAAATTACGCGTATGATGTAAAAAACCTAATTTACAGCCCGGCAATGACTACAGAAATACACCCAGTAGCGTGAGTATCTACAAAACTATTAATATAATGGACTCTAAGCAGCATACGTAGCACCAATCCATACGAGATCAAACATATTTTTTTAGCAACTCCAAAAGTACATACAATGGAAGATGATGTTGCTCACTAGAGCTCTGGATAAACAATAAATCTCACAAAAAATAAAAAATAAACTAAAACCGAAATACAAATTAAAACACGATTTAATTGTCACAATGCTTTAAGTAGACTTCAACATTACAATTCACCTCTTACGCTTCGCTTGAAATGTTTGCTTCAATATTTCTCTTCGAGTGAAACTAATTAATAACGCCTTATAATCTTTGCAATGGTTTTATAGTCGACACAACATATCTAGAATTTTTCAGAAGATTTCCGATGTACTAGTCCTTTCTTACTTAATTTACAGCCTATGAATGACAACAGAAATATTCGCAATAGCGTGAGTGCCAAACATCATTATTAACATAGTCCTATTAATACAATAAACGTGAAAGTTTGTAAGAATGTATGGATATATGTTTGTTACTCCTTCACGCAAGAACTACTGGATGGATTTTGAAGAAACATTACAGGAATATTAGCTCACACATCAGAATAACACAGGCTATAGTTTATGAAGTCGTCGTGGCCTAAAGGATAAGACGTCCGGTGCATTCGTATGACGCGATGCACCGGTGTTCGAATCCCGCAGGCGGGTACCAATTTTTCTAATGAAATACGTACTCAACAAATGTTCACGATTGACTTCCACGGTGAAGGAATAACATCGTGTAATAAAAACCAAACCCGCAAAATTATAATTTGCGTAATCACTGGTAATCTTGGGAGTCCGCACGGGTAGGTACCACCACCCCGCCTATTTCCGCCGTGAAGCAGTAATGCGTTTCGGTTCGAAGAGTGGGGTTGCCGTTGTAACTAGAGACCTTAGAACTTATATCTCGAGGTGGGTGGCGCATTTACGTTGTAGATGTCTATGGGCTCCAGTAACCACTTAACATCAGGTGGGCTGTGAGCTCGTCCATCCATCTAAGCAATAAAATAAAATAAAAAGATTTAGTGTGAATTACATAAAATATAACGATAAGTGTCAAGTGAATAGGAAAAAATTTGTCACATACAAGCTATTCTGATGTACGCTGCAAAAACCCTTGAAGATGCCCGTATAATGTAAAAAACCTAATTTACAGCCCGTCAGTGACTACAGAAATACACCCAATAGCGTGAGTACCAACATTAAGTAGTAATATAATGCACTCTAATTTATTCAGCAGCATACGTAGCACCAGTCCACATGAGATGCAAACATATTGAACTCACACAGTTTGTTTTTAAAGTCTACCCTCAAATTTTGTTAAATGATTTTTGTAGACACATGGTACGCAATAAAAATCTGTATTTTTTAAGCAATCTAAAAGTACATACCATAGAAGATAAGGTTGCGACCTGGAACTCGGGATTAACAATTCGGGTCGACACGACATGTCTAGATTTTTTCAGAACATTTCCGATGGTACTAGTCGTTTCTTATTTAATTTACAGCCCGTGAATGACAACAGAAATATCCCCAATAGCGTGAGTACCAACATTATTATTAATATATTCCTACTAATACAATAAACGTGAAAGTTTGTAAGAATGTATAGACGTATGTTTGTTATTCCTTTACACAAAAACTACTGGATGGATTTTGATGAAACATTACAATAATATTAGCTTACACATCAGAATAACACAAGCTATAATTTTTAAAGATATTAGTATAATGTCAATTTCCTAAAATATAACGGCTAAGTGTCAAGTGAGTAGGAAAAAATCTGCCATCTGCGAGCTATTATGACGAGTGCCGCAAAAACCGTTGAAATTACGCGTATAATGTAAAAACATTAATTTACAGCCCGTCAATGACTACAGAAATACACCGAACAGCGTGAGTACCGACATTATTATTAATTAATGCATTCTATAATAATTTCTTCAGCAGCATACGTAGCTCAAATCCATATGAGACGCAAACAATTTTTTGTAGCAACTCCAAAAGTACATACAATGGAAGATAACGTTGCTCGATAGAGCTCGGGATAAACAATAATTTTCACTGAAATACAAATTATAATCCAATTTAATTATCACAACGCTTAAAGTAGACTTCAACATTACAATTATTCGCCTCTTACGTTTCGGTTCAGGTAATCGCTTCACTATTTCCCTTCGAGTGGAACTGATTGCTAAGGCTTTATAATCCTTATATCATCTTTGAAACGGCTTTATAGTCGACACGACATGTCTAAAATTTTTCAGAAAATTTCCGATGTTTCCTACTAGTCGTTTCTTACTTAATTTACAGCCCGTGAATGACAACAGAAATATCCCCAATAGCGTGAGTACCAACATTATTATTAATATAAAATTCTACTAATATAATAAACGTGAAGGATTGCAAGGATGTATTACTCCTTCACACAAAAACTACTGGAGAGATTTTGATAAAACATTACAATAATAATAACTTACACATCAGAATAACACAAGCTAAAATTTTTAAAAATATTAGTATAATGTGAATTTCCTAAAATATAACGGCTGAGTGTCAAGTAAGTAGGAAAAAATCTGTCGTCTGCGAACTATTCTGGCATGCGCCACAAAAACCCTTGAAGATGCCCGTATAATGTAAAAAACCTAATTTACAGCCCGTCAGTGACTACAGAAATACCCCCAATAGCGTAAGTACCAACATTAAGTAGTAATATAATGCACTCTAATTTATTCAGCAGCATACGTAGCACCAATCCATACGAGACGCAGTAATATTGATCTTACGCAGTTTGTTTTTTAAGTCTACCCTCAAATTGTGTTAAATGATTTTTGTAAGCATCATGGTGCACAATAAAGATCTGTATTTTTATAAGCAATTTAAAAGTACCTACCATAGAAGATAAGGTTGCGGGCTGAAACTCGGGATTAACAATTTGGGTCGACACGACATGTCTAGAATTTATCAGAATTTTTTTGATGGTACTAGTCGTTTCTTATTTAATTTACAGCCCGTGAATGACAACAGAAATATCCCCAATAGCGTGAGTACCAACATTATTATTAATATAAAATTCTACTAATATAATAAACGTGAAGGATTGCAAGGATGTATTACTCCTTCACACAAAAACTACTGGAGAGACTTAGATGAAACATTACAATAATATTAGCTTTAGCTTACACATCAGAATAACACAAGCTAATTTTTTTTAAATATTAGTATAATGTGAATTTCCTAAAATATTACGTCTAAGTGTCAAGTAAGTAGGAAAAAATCTGTCGTCTGCGAACTATTCTGGCATGCGCCACAAAAACCGTTGAAGATGCCCGTATAATGTAAAAAACCTAATTTACAGCCCGTCAGTGACTACAGAAATACACCCAATAGCGTGAGTACCAACATTATTATTAATATAAAATTCTACTAATATAATAAACGTGAAGGATTGCAAGGATGTATTACTCCTTCACACAAAAACTACTGGAGAGACTTAGATGAAACATTACAATAATATTAGCTTTAGCTTACACATCAGAATAGCACAAGCTACAATTTTTAAAAATATTAGTATAATGTGAATTTCCTAAAATATAACGGCTAAGTGTCAGGTTAGTAGTAAAAAATCTGTCGTCTGCGAACAATTCTGGCATGCGCCACAAAAACCGTTGAAGATGCCCGTGTAATGTAAAAAACCTAATTTACAGCCCGTCAGTGACTACAGAAATACACCCAATAGCGTGAGTACCAACATTAAGTAGTAATATAATGCACTCTAATTTATTCAGCAGCATACGTAGCACAAATCCATACGAGACGCAGTAATATTGATCTTACGCAGTTTGTTTTTTAAGTCTACCCTCAAATTGTGTTAAATGATTTTTGTAAGCATCATGGTGCACAATAAAGATCTGTATTTTTATAAGCAATTTAAAAGTACCTACCATAGAAGATAAGGTTGCGGGCTGAAACTCGGGATTAACAATTTGGGTCGACACGACATGTCTAGAATTTATCAGAATTTTTTTGATGGTACTAGTCGTTTCTTATTTAATTTACAGCCCGTGAATGACAACAGAAATATCCCCAATAGCGTGAGTACCAACATTATTATTAATATAAAATTCTACTAATATAATAAACGTGAAGGATTGCAAGGATGTATTACTCCTTCACACAAAAACTACTGGAGAGACTTAGATGAAACATTACAATAATATTAGCTTTAGCTTACACATCAGAATAACACAAGCTAATTTTTTTTAAATATTAGTATAATGTGAATTTCCTAAAATATTACGTCTAAGTGTCAAGTAAGTAGGAAAAAATCTGTCGTCTGCGAACTATTCTGGCATGCGCCACAAAAACCGTTGAAGATGCCCGTATAATGTAAAAAACCTAATTTACAGCCCGTCAGTGACTACAGAAATACACCCAATAGCGTGAGTACCAACATTATTATTAATATAAAATTCTACTAATATAATAAACGTGAAGGATTGCAAGGATGTATTACTCCTTCACACAAAAACTACTGGAGAGACTTAGATGAAACATTACAATAATATTAGCTTTAGCTTACACATCAGAATAACACAAGCTAATTTTTTTTAAATATTAGTATAATGTGAATTTCCTAAAATATTACGTCTAAGTGTCAAGTAAGTAGGAAAAAATCTGTCGTCTGCGAACTATTCTGGCATGCGCCACAAAAACCGTTGAAGATGCCCGTATAATGTAAAAAACCTAATTTACAGCCCGTCAGTGACTACAGAAATACACCCAATAGCGTGAGTACCAACATTAAGTAGTAATATAATGCACTCTAATTTATTCAGCAGCATACGTAGCACAAATCCATACGAGACGCAGTAATATTGATCTTACGCAGTTTGTTTTTTAAGTCTACCGTCAAATTGTGTTAAATTATTTTTGTAAGCATCATGGTGCACAATAAAGATCTGTATTTTTATAAGCAATTTAAAAGTACCTACCATAGAAGATAAGGTTGCGGGCTGAAACTCGGGATTAACAATTTGGGTCGACACGACGTGTCTAGAATTTTTCAGAAAATTTCCGATGGTATTAGTTGGTTCTTACTTACTTAATTTACAGCCCATAAATGACAACAGAAATATCCCCAATAGCGTGAGTACCAACATTATTATTAATATATTCCTACTAATACAATAAACGTGAAATTTTGTAAGAATGTATGGATATATGTTTGTTACTCCTTCACGCAAAAACTACTGGGCGGATTTTTATGAAACAGCTATAATTTGTAATAAAATAGTGTGAATTACACAAAATATAACGATAAGTGTCAAGTGAGTAAGAAAAAATTTGTTTTTTGCAAACTATTCTTGCGTGCCCCGCAAAACCGTTCAACTTAACAGTATGGTGTAAAAAATCTAATACACAACCCGTCAATGACTACAGAAATACGCCCAATAGCGTGAGTACCGACATTATTCTCAATATAATGGACTCTGATTTCTTCAACAGCATACGTAGCTCAGATCTATACGAGACGCAAACAAATTTTTGTAGCAATTCTAAAAGTACATACCATGAAAAATAATGTTGCTCGCTAGAGCTCGAGATGAAGAATAACTCTCACTGAAATACAAATTAAAACCCGATTTAATTATCACAATGCTTAAATTAGACATTAACAATTCAATTCACAACAATGTTCAACTTTACAATTATTCACCTCTTACGCTTCGCTTGAAGTGTTCCCTTCAATATTTCCCTCCGAGTGGAACTGATTACTAACGCCTTATAATCCTTTTATCTTCTTTCCGACGCTTTTATACTCGACACGACATGTCTAGAATTTTTCAGAACATTTTCGATGGTACTAGTCGTTTCTTATTTAATTTACAGCCCGTGAATGACAACAGAAATATCCCCAATAACGTGAGTACCCAACATTATAATTAATATCAGCCTACTAACACAATAGACGTGAAAGTTTGCGTGTTTCAAGTAAGAAGGTATGGATGTGTGTTTGTTACTCTTTCACACAAAAACTACTCGATGGATTTTGATGAAATATTACAATAATATAGTTTACACATCAGAATAATATATAGGCTATAATTTATAAAAATTTTGTGTGAATTACAAAAAATATAACGATAAGTGTCAAGTGAGTAGGAAAAATTTGTCATCTACAAGCTATTTTGGCGTACGCTGCAAAACCCGTTTAAATTACGCGTATAATGTAAAAAACCTTATTCACAGCCCGTCAATGACCACAGAAATACACCGAACAGCGTGAGTACCAACAACATTATTAATTTAATGTAGTCTAATTTCTTCAGCAGCATGCGTAGCTCAAATATTTTCACCTACGTAAATGAAGTCGCGGGTAAAATTTTGCGTTATCCCAAAGTAACTATTCAAAGCGGACGAAGTTGCGGGTAAACGCTATAAATAGTGTGAATTACTCAAAATATAACGATAAGTGTCAACTAAGTAGGAAACAATCTGTCATCTGCAAGCTATTCTGGCGTCCACCGCAAAAACTGTTGAAGTTACCCGTATGTAATGTAAAAAAAAAATTCACAGCCCGTCAATGACTACAGAAATACACCCAATAGCGTGAGTACCAACATTATTAACAATATAATGGACTCTAATTTCTTGAGTAGCATACGTAGCACAAATCCATACGAGACGCAAAGAAATTTTTGTAGCAACTTCAAAAGTACATACCATGAAAGTTGATGTTGCTCGCTAGAGCTCGGGATAAAGAATAACTCTCACTGAAATACAAATTAAAACCCGATTTAATTAACTCAATGCTTAAATTAGACGTTAACAATTCAATTCACCACAATGCTCAAGTTTACAATTATTCACCTCTTACGTTTCGCTTCAGGTGATCGCTTCACTATTTCCCTTCGAGTGAAACTGATTACTAACGCCTTATAATCCTCATATCATTTTTGCAACGGTTTTATAGTTGACACGACATGCTTAGAATTTTTCAGGACATTTCCGATGGTATTAGTCCTTTCTTACATTTACAGCTTAATTTACAACTTATGAACGACAACAGAAATACCCCCTATAGCGTGAGTACCCAACCAACTTTATTATTAATATAATCCTATTAATACAATAAACGTTAAGGTTTGTAAGAAAGTTTGGATGTATGTTTGTTATTCCTTCACACAAAAACTACTGGATGAATTTTGATGAAACATTACAATAATATTAGCTTACACATCAGAATAACACAGGCTATAATTTATAAATATTTAGTATGAATTACACAAAATATAACGATAAGTGTCAAGTGAGTAGAAAAAATCTGTCATCTACAAGCTATTCTTGCGTGTGCCGCAAAAACCGTTCAAGTTACCCGTATAATGTAAAAAGTTTAATTTACAGCCCATGAATGACTACAGAAATACACCCAATAGCGTGAGTACCAACATTATTATTAACTAGACGATGATTTTTTTTTTGATAACGCCATCTTGGTGTGTCTTTAAAGCGGTTAGTTGCCCTCAATTAAGAAAAATAGTATTATTATTCGCCAATAGATGTCGGGAAGAGTTGATTATTGAAAACACAAATAAAACAACATTTTCTGAAAATAAATCGTAGCTAAATCGATTTATCGCCCCCGAAATTCCCTGTATACTAAATTTTATGAAAATCGTTGGAGCCGTTTCCGAGATTCAGATTATATATATATATATATATATATATATATGTATATACAAGAATTGCTCGTTTAATCCGTACGAATCCATACGAGATGCAAACATATTAAACTTACAAAATTTGTTTTGTAAGTCTACCCCCATATTCAGTTAAATGATTGATTGAGGTCATGTACACATAGGACAACAGATGGCGTTGCTCGTATCGCCATAAGATTTCTCGAACGTTCCCGATAGCACTAGTTGTTTCGATTCGATGTACCCTATAACTGAGACGCAGGGCATTTGCGTCATTGTTGAGTATGGGCTCCAATAACTATATAACATTTGTAAAACGAGCGCATTCTGANCCATATTCAGTTAAATGATTGATTGAGGTCATGTACACATAGGACAACAGATGGCGTTGCTCGTATCGCCATAAGATTTCTCGAACGTTCCCGATAGCACTAGTTGTTTCGATTCGATGTACCCTATAACTGAGACGCAGGGCATTTGCGTCATTGTTGAGTATGGGCTCCAATAACTATATAACATTTGTAAAACGAGCGCATTCTGAAATGACCAAAACCAAACTTAATTCACAGGCCGTCAACGACTACAGAAATACACCCAATGGCGTGAGTACCAACATTTTTTTTTTTATTGCTTAGTGGTTTGGACGAGCTCACAGCCCACCTGGTGTTAAGTGGTTACTGGAGCCCATAGACATCTACGACGTAAATGCGCCACCCACCTTGAGATAAGTTCTAAGGTCTCAAGTATAGTTACAACGGCTGCCCCACTCTTCAAACCGAAACGCATTACTGCTTCACGGCAGAAATAGGCAGGGCGGTGGTACCCACCCGCGCGGACTTACAAGAGGTTCTACCACCAGTAATTACGCAAATTGTAATTTTACGGGTTTCATTTTTATTACACGATGTTATTCCTTCACCGTGGAAGTCAATCGTGAACATTTGTTGAGTATGTATTTCATTAGAAAAATTGGTACTCGCCTGAGATTCGAACATCGGTGCATCGCTCAACCCGAATGCATCGGACGTCTTATCCGTTAGGCCACGACGACTTCAACTTTATTATTAATAAAATACACTATAACTTATTTAATAGCACGCCTAGCACAAATCCATGCGACAAAATAAAACTTACATTACTTTTTATTAAGTCTACCCTCAAACTAATTTAAATAATAAGTGAAGAATGTGGATACCAAGACATTAATGTCGCCATCGACATGAGGTCGTAGTTCCATTAGACCAAGACAAGTGAACCCATGTGTCAGTAGCCTCTAGTAAGAGCAGCCTTTCCCAAAGTGGGCGATCACGCCCCCTTGTGGCCTCTATAGCCCTAAAAGGGGGCGGTAAGATATCCAGAAAAAAGGGGGCGTTGTGTAGAGGCTTGGGAAGCGATTTGTAATTTCATCTAAGAGGACTCTTAGATACCAACTGAGCTATAGTGATTTTTTAATAGGTGATAAAATTGGGGCGCAAGTTAACAATTTATTCTCAAAGTGGGCACTAGACAAAATAAGTTTGTGAACCTCTGCACCAGAGGCTATTCGTGCCTGAAAGAATTACTGCAGAAATAGGCGGGGTGGTGGGTGGTGGTACCTACCCGTGCGGAGTTCAAGAGATCCTACCACCAGTCGTTCCGCAAATTATAATTTTGTTTATAGTATCCACATAAGAAACCTACCACCAGCTATTGCGCAGCTTATAAAACACAATTTTGATTACTAGCTTATATATTTGTATAATAAGTAATGAATGAACTTTGCTTGCAGATGTCTGGCGTGAGTATTACAATCAAACACTTCGCTTATTATCTGTTTGGAGTGATTTTACGAATATTCACTAAGAGAGTTAATTGTAGCACACGCTCTTAAAACTATGTTAATATAAAAATAAGAATTATAATTATCTATGTTAAATTAAAATAAATAAATCTGCGAATCACCACTGCATCATCCCATGAGAATCGCCGCAGCAAAGATTAACATAAAATCTGTCGAACCTACTAATGATCATTTTCAATAGTGTCTGGCTGCCCCATGCCTGAATCTTATTTTTTGTTGCTTAGATGGGTGGGCGAGCTCACAGCCCACCTGGTGTTAAGTGGTTACTGGAGCCCATGGACATCTACGACGTAAATGCGCCACCCACCTTGAGATATAAGTTCTAAGGTCTCAGTATACTTACGACGGCTGCCCCACCCTTCAACCCGAAACGCATTACTGCTTCACGGCAGAAATAGGCAGGGTGGCGGTACCAACCCGTGCGGGCTCACAAGAGGTCCTACCACCAGTAATTACGAAAATTATAATTTTACGGGTTTGATTTTTATTACATGATGCCGGTATCTGATGATGATGAGAAATCATACGAAACGATAAAAAGGGGCACTCAACGTGGTCAATATATATCTATATAAAAGATTGAAAGGCAATTTGGTTTAAGCAAAATTTTTGCAACTTTACAAGAGAGCCATTTAAAATTTAAAATTTGGAAAAAATATCATAATAAAAAATACTTCTACGGCTATTTGAATGTGGTAAACTTGATTAGGCGCGTACTGACTGACCGAGTAGCCACGCGAGGCCCGCCGCGCGAAGCAAATGCTCGGCCAGTTAGGACGTGCCTCGTCCGAGGCAAAGGCACGCGCCGCCTCGCCCGAGCATGCCGCGGACCGAGCCGAGCGATGTCGGTTTTTTGTCGTGCTCAAAGGCGCCCGGTACGTTTGCCGCGCTCACTCAAGACGGTTGTGCGGTTGTGCGTTGCCTCATGGCGATCTTAAGTAAAACTGGTTCGGCATTGCCGCGTGCGGCTGGCTCGATCCAAAAATTGTACATATCGAGGCTGCCTCGTGAGGCGATCGTCCTGCGGCAATCGTCTGAGGCTGCCGCGCGAGGCCGTTCGGCCAGTCAGTACGCGCCTATTGAAGTTCAATTCAGAACATCGAATTGTTGATGCTAACACCAAATAAAACGGACCTCTTGTGAGTCCGCGCGGGTAGGTACCACCACCCTGCCTATTTCTGCCGTGAAGCAGTAATGCGTTTCGGCTTGAAGGGTGGGGCAGCCGTTGTAACTATACTCGAGACCTTAGAACTTATATCTCAAGGTGGGTGGCGAATTTACGTCGTAGATGTCCATGGGCTCCAGTAACCACTTAACACCAGGTGGGCTGTGAGCTCGTCCACCCATCTAATTAACAATTACAAAGGTAAAGGTCGCGTATTAAGCGAACTGTCGCCTAAACCCAATAGCCTTTTACCTCTCGTTATGTTGTATGCCTTATAAAACATTTGTTGCAAGTCAAACCCGACACGCTTTGCTCTCCAACCTTCGATATAAATAATAAAAAATAAATAAATAAATATTTACTAACAATCACGCCACGTTAACTGGTCCCGTGATAAGTTCGTAAAGAACTTGTGTTACAGGTACCAGATAACGGAAATAAATGTAAGATTTTTATTATACACGTACATATATTTAGTATACATCCATAACCCGGGAAAAGACATTTATATTTATCATACAAATATCTCCCTTGGCGGGATTCGAACCCGCGACCCCCTTGTGTAGTGACCATGTCACTTACCACTACACCAGAAGGCCGTTATGACTTAGATCCGATCACGACCGAACATTACAGTATCACACGCTGCACCAATTTACAGATTCCATTGAAATCGGTTCAGTCCTATCGGAGTCTATGTGAAACGCACACACATATTAAAAAGATTTTGGTTAAACTTACTCTCTCTTTGGTTTGCAGACCTAAATAGGCGATCCTATAGGATCTTCCCACAAAATCCCCTATTTATTTAAGTTTTATAGGCTAAATGCCGTGCTAGGAGACAATAATTTAATAAATAGAGAGAGAGAGAGAGAGAGAGAGAGAGAGAGAGAGAGAGAGAGAGAGAATACACTTTATTGCACACCAAAACACAATTTACATTCAAAAAACAATCACGATACATTTGTACAATAGGCGGTCTTATCGCTAAAAGCGATCTCTTCCAGACAACAAATATAATAAAAAACAACAACAAAAATATTTACTAATTTCACAAATCACGTCAAATTACAGAGCGAACCTAATTAATAGTTTTGGAGATCTGTCATTCAGGGTACGTTCGCTCATATAGAAAGACATTGCAATGAAACTTAAGCTGATTGGGTTTCTCGCCGGTTTTTCTCAGTAGGTCGCGTTTCCGATCCGGTGGTAGATTCTGCGAAGCACTGCTCTTGCTAGGGCTAGTGTCAGCAAATTCTCTCAGGTTGAGCCCGTGAGCTCACCCACACTGCGCGTAGCTGTATTGGCCCCTTACGCTACCAGCGAATAGGTAGAGAAATAAAATTGAAACTTTATACATGTCATAGTACCGTCATGTGACGTTAGATGGCGCGCTATAGATACAGCAAAGCGTGTCCGGGTTTCACAAGCCTTAACAAAAGCATTCTTGTATTTTTCTCAGGCTCTCAGCCTCCAGACTCATTTCGCCTTAAGCACGTCATTACAGATCCTCCCGATTCATTAACGGTGCTTTTAAGTACCACCAGCACCGATCACCGTCCTCGGTGAGCCCGTCGCTTGCGACGAAGGGCTCGACGAGTGAATTAACCCATAGACACAGCCCACTGAGTTTCTCGCCGGATCTTCTCAGTGGGTCGCGTTTCCGATCCGGTGGTAGATTCTGCGAAGCACTGCTCTTGCTAAGGCCAGTGTTAGCAACACTCCCGGTTTCAGACCCGTGAGCTCACCTACACGTCAAGGAGAAGCTGAAATAGCCTCTCAATGCTATCAGCATAGGTAGGGGAAAAAACGGATCTTGAGTAAATAGAATAAAAAACGAATCATCAAAATCGCTTCACATAGAAAAAAAGCTTTGCTGAGACCGAAATTTACATGCACATTAAAGAATACAGTCGAGCTTAATAAACTCGTAAATTTTGAAGTTATACTTCTTTAGGCGCGTTATGAAATATTGATGAGAGTGAAATTTTACGATGCGCGCGTGCACCGTGACACAAAATTAGCAGAATGAAGTTGCCCACTAAATCGCTCATTACAATACGACCGACGTAGCTTGGCGAGTCTGAATATAGCCGCAGGTGAACTTTCCGAACCGTACCGAGAATTACCGAATTTATACGATGTCAAGAAAAGGGATGTCCAATATGCGTGTTTGAGGATGTTGTTTAATCGATTTTTTTTCAAATTGATTAAAATTTAAATAAAAAAAAAGAAATAAATTTAATAAAAATAAAGTATAACTTCTTACGCGCGTACATAAGTACACGCACCCTTTTTTTTTAAAGTCGGTTAATAAGAAATACAAAAACACAAGAGACAACAAGCAACACAGCACAGCGAGACAGGAAATATTACTTCCTAATGAGAAACCCAATTAAGTTTCAATCGAGTCTAACGGCAAATCTATTATTACTATTTCAATGCAATTTTTCTAATGAAATACGTACTTTAAAATGTTCACGATTGACTTGCACGGTGAAGGAATAGCGTCGTGTAATAAAAATCAAACCCGTAAAATTATAATTTGCGTAATTACTGGTAGTAGGACGTCTTGTGAGTCCGAACGGGTAGGTACCACCGTCCTGCCTATATCTGCCGTGAAGCAGTAATACGCTTCGGTTTAAAGGGCAGCCGTTGTGATATAAAAACTGATACCTTACAACTCATATCTCAAGGTAGGTGGCGGCATTTACGTTGTGGATGTCTATGGCCTTCGATAACCACTTAACACCAGGTGGGTCGCGGAGGCTTGTCCACTCATCTGACCAATAAAAAAGGCAAAGTAACCCTTAAGTATACAATGGTTGCCCTTAATAATCGAAACCTTAGTTCAATTTGGAAGCTCTGGGTCTGCGGAGGGACTTCGGTTCCCTCTGTATTTTGTACCGTATGTTCCATGGGGAGTGCTCTGAGGAATTGTTTGAGATGATACCATCATTTCGTTTTTACCATCGCACCGCCCGCCACCGAAGTAGAGTTCATCCATACTACCTGGAGCCACTGCGGTCATCCACAGTGCGTTTCCAGAGATCTTTTTTGGCACGTACCGTCCGGCTATGGAATGAGCTCCCCTCCACGGTGTTTCCCGAGCGCTATGACATGTCCTTCTTCAAACGAGGCTTGTGTAGAGTATTAAGCGGTAGGCAGCGGCTTGGCTCTACCCCTGGCGTCGCTGAAGTCCATGGGCGACGGTAACCACTCACCATCAGGTAGGCCGTATGCTCGTCTGCTTACAAGGGCAAAAAAAAGGATTCTGATAACCGCTGTCCTAGCCTCAAGCCTCAAGCTCATTAATTCGGGACCCGCAATGTAATCGATGTTGAGTGATAAAAGTCACGATCGGGTAAAAATCTGCTCTGTGTTACAGTTGCAATATTACGGGCCCCCTGTTCAGAATGTAAGTAATTATATCTGTCGATCGTAAATCAAGAAATTTCCTGTAATAAACATGATATACAATCTGTATTTAGTTTACAATGGAAGACTGCTCTACGTTTAAACGTCTTGCCAAAACAATTGCTGGTTGTGTTCAACTTATACGCCAAACTGGAATTTTCTCTTGCGTTACATTAACGATTGGTAACCCAAGCTTCAAAAGCCACATATCTGTTAGACCTTAATGAACCAATACCATAAATTGGAGTCAAAAAGATATTCAGCTCAATTTAAATTATTAAAACTTTTTAGGCCTTTTTTTAACACTATCAATTTCGTCAATTTTCGTGTCTGATTTGGAATAATGAAAACTGATGCAATGGTTAACTTAAAAATAAATCTAAGTCTGAATTTTACAGAGATTGTTAATGGCTATCCTAGAAACGTTTAACCAATGTACTTTTCAGACGAAAATAAGAAGTAGCTTATTAAAAGCTTATAAAGTCACTTGCGATATTTAAACGAAAAGTTGTAGTGACGTGAAGTATTTAGTAGGTAATGAACTTATGGAGATAAGCTTAAAAGCTCAAGAAATTCGCATATTCGAATTTAGATCTCGCCAATTGTTAAACACGCAGATTAGTTTTATGAAAGGCAGTAGATGTTACGTGTAAACGCGAATAATCCATACCCGATCCTGTGGACCGAATGGTAAGCAGTCGACGTCGCTCTAAACACGTCATTACGGATCCTCCCGATCCATTAACGGTGTTTTTAGGTACCTCAAGCACCGGTCACCGTCCTCGTCGAACTCGTCGCTTGCGACGAAGGGCTCGCCGAACGAATTAACCCACAGACACAGTCCACTGAGTTTCTCGCCGGATCTTCTCAGTGGGTAGCGTTTCCGATCCAGTAGTAGATTCTGCGAAGTACTGCTCTTGCTAGGGCCAGTGTTAGCAACACTCCGGTTTGAGCCCCGTGAGCTCAGGCTATTTCACGTCAATGAGAAGCTGAAATAGCCTCACAGGCAGGAAAAAAGAAGAAAAAACGAAAAAAATCCTGCAATGCAAAATCCTAATTACGGAATTCATTTTTCAGAAGGGCCATATCTACAATTTCCTTGACAAGCTTCATAAGGTAACATTCATTGTATGTACAAGTTTTCTATAGTACCTAGTAATAGTTGACCGCGCTTACATTAATTCATCATATTTTATTTGAAAGTAAAACGATGATTGTTTCACTCGAATAGCGACCATAATTCTAATTGATCTAAACTGCATTTTATCTGACGAGCAACTTATTAGGATCTATTGAAAAGTAAACTATAGACAAAGACATGCAAGCATGGTTAATTTTTTTTCAAGTCTTAAGTCGAAGGTGAATGTTTGTTTTTATTGTTAGTTGATGAGTGGTTACCGTCGCCCATGGACGTCAGCAATGCCAGGAGTAGAGCCAAGCCACTACCTACCGTTTAATACTAATGTGTGCGGTGTGCCTGTGAGTGTGGCCTAAAATAGTACCAACCTGTTTTTGCTTGTGAGTGCTGTAAAGTTGACTGAGTAATTCGCCGGAAAATGGGCAATAGAATTCTTTGAGTGTTGTATCAGCAATCATTGATGTATGGCAAAATCCGGTCACCGTCCTCGTCGAACCCGTCGCTTGCGACGAAGGGCTCGACGAGCGAACTAGCCCATAGACACAGCCCACTGAGTTTCTCGCCGGATCTTGTCAGTGGGTCGCGTTTCCCATCTGGTGGTAGATTCTGCGAAGCACTGCTCTTGCTAGGGTCAGTGTTAGCAACTCTCCGGTTGAGCCCCGCGAGCTCACCTACAAACGTTGGGATGAAGCTGAAATAGCCTCTCAAGGCTATAAGCATAGGTAGGAAAAAAAAAAAAAAAGATGTATGGCAAATGCGATTTGCTGGTGGGAATGGTTGTAAGGTCGGTAACGATTCTGATCCGAAAATGGAACAACCGCTATCCAATTGCCTCTTCACAATTGCAACCCTTACGCCTGAATGTTAGCATTAGCATTGTACCTTCGAAGGCGCCGTCGTAACTGTAAAATAAATCACTAATGGAACGAGACTCCAAAGGGAAAACGTTCAATTGTTAAAAAAAAATCGGTTGTAAATTATTAAGAAACCATTTTATTTCAGACAAAGGACGTATTGTTGGACAAGGTAATTTTGTTTTGTCGCAAATTGCTTGTAAGTTAAACTTATAGGAGTCGGGCTTCTCGGACCGGCTTCTTTTAATTGTGGCTTAGATGGGTGGACGAGCTCACGGCCCACCTGGTGTTAAGTGGTTACCGGAGCCCATTGAAATCTACAACGTAAATGCCGCCACCCATCTTGAGATATAAGTTCTAAAGTCTCACTTTTAGCAATACAACGGCTGCTCCGCCCTTCAAATCGAAACGCATTACTGCTTCACTTCAGAAAATGTGTGCGGACTCAGTAGAGGTCCTACCACCACTAAAAAAAGTTTAAGTAAAGGCTCTAAGATTTCAGTGAGTACCGTAGCAAATAATTTAACAAGAGCTCTATCGCCTGATTAAAAACAAAAGTTTTGTGAAGTTGTCTATGTCGCCTACACGCAAGAGACTGTAACTGGTAGCAAAGACAACAATATACTTTAACATTCAATAAATATTTTTAATGCATTTAAATAAAAAAGGGCATGAACTCTAAACAATAATTATGATATTTTTCTTACAGATAATTGATTTCCCGTTTAGGCACATCAATGTAAGTATTGCCAGCGCTGTAGTGAAAATTAACCGCAAAAGTTTTTTTAACAAAGGTTTTATAATAATTTTTTTATCAAAAAAAATTTGGCTGACAACGGTAAAACTGTAATGAAATGGCAATTACCTTTTTTTTAATCTTTGCCTATTTAAAAAATTAAATTATATTCGTATACTTTAACGTAAACATTACTTATCTTCAAATTTACAGTTGCGGGGAAACATTAACTATGCGAATGACGTAAGTTCAAATACCTACTTCTTACTTTACTTCTACTTTTACTTCGCGTTTAAGCACTTTTCTAAGTTAAGCCTAAGTATAAGACGCTTTTGTACTCGTATTGAGCGACTAAGTCGAAAATCATTCGGCAGCTAATTTAAATATTGTACTTTTACGCGCTGGGGTTCGGGATAATTAAATGCTCCATCAAAAGTACAACTAAAAACTGTATTAAACACTTAGAACACTTTAAAATTCTCAATCCGCTTCTTCCGCTTCGCTTCAGGTGATCCGTTCCCTGTTTCGCTTCGAGTAGTTCCGATTACTGACTGACTGCGTGTCATCTCTGCAACGCTTTTATAGCTGATACCACATCCCTAGAATTATCGAGAATATTCCACACATTTCGACTATTGTGTTTCCGTTATCTGTCAATAGATGGCGGTGTACTTCTGTAGCGTTCTAAATCCTACTACATCCTTCGATATTCGTTCGGCGATAGATGGCGTTACTCTTATTGGCGTAGCAGTACTTATGCGGTATCGTCTCGCACTTAGGTCGTCATTTAATTCCCATTGAATTTTCTTCAATCATTTCACAAATTTAATTCAATCCTCAGTCAACAGCCTCTTTTATCCTACCGAATATGATATTAAACTAATACAGACATAATCAGCTAATCTTGTTTCTTGATACTTGTGCGAATTGTCAAATCAATCGGATATCTTGAAGTGCGTGAAAATTATGTCGAAAGATTTCGTTGCATATACGCCGACTGACCACTCATGGACGCTCACAATACGCTCTTAAAAGCTAATAAATTACTAATAAGTGCTAATCAAAACCCTAAAATTAGAAGTTCGTTCACAGATGCAAAGCAACAGATGGATGCCCAATAATGTACGTATTGTAAAATCACTTGAATATTAATTAATGTAGTTTGTTAATCTCTTTCCTGTTAAAATTTCAAAGACTCCTTGCAATAAATACATTATACATTTAAATCTGACCACGCATATAGTCTGTGGCTTGTTATTTACTCTCATATTAGGCGGAAATTTACACTCAGAAATAAATAAGTCAAACACACTATTTTATAAACAATTATAATGTTTTGGTAGTGTACAGTATATTATAATATTAAAAAGAAACTGAGAAAAGGAAGCTAGGCACTAGACGATACTAATTAATTACATTAATATTACGGAGTGAATTAATTACATTAATATTAATTAGGGAGTGCTATTTTTAAATTAAACATTAAAACAGCGCGCGTTTTTGAAAATGGAATGTTAAAATGTCATTTAATAGAATATAAATTATAACAATAACACAGCCCACTGAGTTTTTCGCCAGATCTCCTCAGTGGGTCGCGTTCCGATCCGGTAGTAGATTCTACGAAGCACTGCTCTTTCTAGGGGCTAGGGCCAATGTTAGCAGCACTCCGGTTTGAGCCCCGTGAACTCACTTACACGTCAAGGAGAAGCTAAAATAGCCTCAACGAATTGAAATGATTTATAAAATTCTCGTAAAATATCTGAATAGTTTTTTTTTTTTTTAAGACGAGTGAGAGACAGTAGTTATGGCATCCTCGGGATGATTGCTTCTCGCGCTGATTGTCCGATCCACCATAAATGGATGTGTATAATTACCGGACAAGACTGACATATCCTTATTATTATTTTACTCTTCATTATGAAATGTGTATGATTTTCTTTTTATTTTATTTTTTCTCCAAATTAATTGACTGATTGATATAATGATAGCTAATATTGACATAGAGTGGTTACTACTGTATTGATATAATTATGTGTTTCTAATTCATTTCCTTTGTATATTTAATTAATTAGTATATTGTTCATTTTCTATTTGTATTGTATTATTATTATTTTATGGATTTTTTCTGAAATAAATGTTTTATTATTATTATTAAATAGGTTATAAGATTCCCGGTAAAACCGCCATGTTTACGTTTTATTTCAAATGTCAATTCGAATGTGAAGCGAAAACGCGGGCTTACATAGATTATTGCAAATCAAAAACTATTTCTTTTCAGATACGAGGCTGGACCAACGGTCTGGGAGACGTACGTATTACTCACAGATTAATATGATAGTTACAACGTAAGTATTACTGTACCAGGGCATAAATCCACTCAAGACAACTGCGCGATGTGATTTTTTGAACTGGCCACATTATTTAGCTAATTTTTTAATAACAGCACCTGATATTTTACTAGACCTGGTGCTTCGCTAGAAGTAATAGTGTTCTGTGGCCTGGTGTGTCAAGTGATATCATATCATTAGTGATATCTCCATTAAAAACAATGCTTTTTAATGTTTTTACACAAAATTACGTACCACGTCTGTTTATGACAAGAAAAAATATCCCGTACCTATTAGAAGGTCGACAAAGATTAGGCCGTGCGCTCGTAAAGTTCTTTACATATATCCGAGAAAACAATCGGAGCCTAGGTTTTCCAGGTCACCACAAGGCTACCGTGGAGAGCATTCGGCAGTCAACAATGTATTAAACTGAGACATTTTTTTTACAGCGACGTGGGAACTCCATGATTGATGTGAGTGTTATAAATAAATAACTGGGAAGCAAATCACGCACGGTCATCTGGACATAAATTAGGATTCGCTGTGTTATGGGTACCAGAGAATGACGTACATACACGCTTATTAAATATATATATCTATAGCTAATATACACCCAAACCAAAAGCAAACAAACCTGTTCATGACAAGAACGTTTGCCCGATGTAAAAAAAATATATCTATGACCCGTTTAAACTCTAACATTAAAAGATTATCTGTCTTATGGCACACATATACCTATCTATACTCTACACTTAATACTTAATTACTTAGTAATAATAATAATATATAATATAATATAATAATATTATAAAGAGGAAAGATTTGTTTGTTTGTTTGTATTGAATAGGCTCCGAAACTACTGAACCGATTTGAAAAATTCTTTCACTGTTTGGAAGCTACACTATTCTCGAGTGATATAGGCTATAAACTTTTTTGAAAAAATTTGGGATCCTTACTAAAACTCCAATAATGTAACCCAAGATGTAAAAAAATATTACCTAAAATATTCTTTACATCGCGTGCCCTGCGAAAACTATTGATGATAGAATAAAATAATGTACTACGACTTTGTAGAACACATCATTTTTTACGAAAAGTGTCGCGAAACCATATGCCTAACTATTATAGTTATTCCGCTATAAATTTTCTCTTATTTAAACAAATAAAACAACGTCAAATATCGTTGAAATTTTTGTTGACCCGAGCGGAGCCGGAGCGGGTCGCTAGTAGGAGATAAAATGCTGTATACTATAACTAGATTTTCTTGTTTACGTGTAGGACGACTGCTGTGGACGTAGAGACGTGAGTATCTTCACTTTCCACTAAATCATCATTACTGGTGACGTCACTCTTTCGTCACTACCCTGCCTGCTTCTCCCACGAAGCGTAATGCTGCTTTAAAGGTGGAGTAGCCGTTTTGTTAAGGAGCGATGTGCTTAGTGAGAATTTTTTAACGTTCTCGATAGCGCAAACGTTAACGGAGTTGGAACGTTTGCCTACGTTTGCCGCTAGGGGCGCTGCTGCACTGAAATCAACATGATTACTTCAGTGCGCCACGCAGGGTACCGGTGACCTATATAGCAATCAACGTGTCAACTAGAATTAAAAAAAAAGATGTCTAGTGTCGTGGGACACCGGATAGGAACGATGTTCCTTATTATAAAAAGATTAATTTTAAGTTCAATTCGAGGTATAAAGAAAATAATTATTCGGGTATACATATTTTATTATGTTTTTTTTATTCATAAAAATAAAATTAATTAAATTGATGTCAGAGAAATTAAATATTGTTATTTTAAAGAAAATTTAATTATACTCAATAATCTCATAAACAGAAAAAACAAAAAAAATATAAAAAACATATTTATTTCTAAATTTTCTATTATAATTATTAAAATAATAATAAGCCTCATCACGTAGACTATACATAAGACAATGTATAGCCACCATACTAAGACTATACATAAATAATAAAAATCTTACGTTACGGACGTTTTTTCCCGGTTAGGGTACTCCTCCGCATCGTCCCATAAGGAACTTCGTTCCAAAAATCCTCCTTCCCCCTATTTTTGCCGTAAATCAATCCGAAATTACGGCTTGAAGGATCAATCGTTACACGATATAATTGTGACCACGACCTCATTTATTAAGTGATATAACATTGCTGATGCCCATGAGCGACGATAACCACTTACCATCAGGTGGGCCGTATACTCGTATATCTAGGAAGACAATAAAAAAATCACATTGTGAATAGATCGTCGCACACACCCTGATAGTCACCACAAGGTCACCGTTGAGAGCATTCGGCAGTCAACAATGTATTAAACTGAGACATTTTTTTTACAGCGACGTGGGAACTCCATGATGGATGTGAGTGTTATAAATAAATAACTGGGAAGCAAATCACGCGCGGTCATCTGGCCCTAAATTAGGATTCGCTGTGTTATGGGTACCAGAGAATGATATAAATACACGCTTATTAAATATACATATCTATAGCTAATATACACCCAAACCAAAAGCAAACAAACCTGTTCATGACAAGAACGTTTGCCCGATGTAAAAATTTTTTTTAATCTATAACCCGTTTAAACTCTAATAGATTCTCTGTCTTATGACACACATATACCTATCTATACTTCTTATACTAATATTATAAAGAGGAAAGATTTGTTTGTTTGTTTGTTTGTATTGAATAGCCTCCGAAACTACTGAACCGATTTGAAAGACTCTTTCACTGTTTGGAATCTACACTATTTTCGAGTGATATAGGCTATAATCTTTTTTGAAAAAAATTAGGGATCCTTACTAAAACTCCAATAATGTAACCGAAGGTGTAAAAAAATTACCTAAAATCTTCTTTACATCGCGTGCCCTGCGATAACTATTGATGATAGAATAAAATAATGTACTAGGACTTTGTAGAACACATAATTATTTACGAACAGTGTCGCGACAACATATGCCTAACTATTATAGTTATTCCGCTATAAATGTTCTCTTATTTAAAAAAATAAAACAACGTCAAATATCGTTGAAATTTTTGTTGACCCGAGCGGAGCCGGAGCGGGCCGCTAGTAGGAGATAAAATGCTGTATACTATAACTAGATTTTCTTGTTTGCGTGTAGGACGACTGCTGTGGACGTAGAGACGTGAGTATCTTCATTTTCTACTAAATCATCATTACTGGTGACGTCATTCTTTCGTCACTACCCTGCCTTTTTTTTTTTTTCGGGCCGGGGACCGAACCTCCTACGAGGTCCCCGCGCCTAGGGGGCGCGCGGGGTATGTGAGACTCAACGATCTGCAGGTGTTGAGAGCAGATCGCGGGCCCAAGGATTTTAGGGCCCACCCACTAAACGACTCCCCTGCACTCTTACACCCGACGTCCGATCTCCGTCCGGGGTCAGAACCCGTTCAGAGTAGGGGGGTTCCCGCGGTCNACGTTTTTTCCCGGTTAGGGTACTCCTCCGCATCGTCCCATAAGGAACTTCGTTCCAAAAATCCTCCTCCCCCCTATTTTTGCCATAAATCAATCCGAAATTACGGCTTGAAGGATCGTTACACGATAGAATTGAGACCACGACCTCATTTATTAAGTGATATAACATTGCTGATGCCCATGAGCGACGATAACCACTTACCATCAGGTGGGCCGTATACTCGTATATCTAGGAAGACAATAAAAAAATCACATTGTGAATAGCTCGTTCATCTAAGCAACAAAGTGTAGCCTTCGCTTAATAATGTGGGTGTTTTTTTTTCTCTAGAATAACTTAAACTACCCTAATTACAACAGTGATGCGGTGAGACAATTCTAATATTTTTTGTTTTTGTTTTTTTAAACAAATTTATCTGATACATTTTATATGTAAACGATATATATCTATTTATTGTATGTATGTGGGAAACGGAACGCTTAGAGTGAAAGGGATGAATGTATGAGGAAGAAAGGGACGGAAGGGAGATGAATAAGATGGCGATCGGGCATTACACCGGTCACTCACATGCGCACGAATACGAAAACCTGCAAGTGTAGGACGACATTTGCAAATGATTATGCAAAGTTTTCGCTGCATTCGTGGTTTTCCAAACTGTGTCGGTTTTTTAACAGACATCAAAGCGCGCGAACCTCGAACCTTCTCGTAGTCTCCCACACATTCGTGTGACCAGTTGCGCCCAGGATTGCGAAGGCAACGGACGTATCGCCATTTTCATAGTTCGTGACGTCTACTGTGTAGCGTATCCTCATCAAAAGAAATCCCATAAAAACAGCATGGTTGTTCATGATGTCTGGGAAAGAATTCAAAACTCTTTTTCTCTTCAATGTTCTATTGACGAATTAAAAAGGAGGAGAAATTCGTGAGACATTCGTAAACAAGTGTGGGAGGAAGCGCAAACGGGTTCGCAAATTGAGTATGCGAACCCGTTTGCACAGCTGCTAAGTTTGCGAATGAATGTTTGACGGCCCTTCACATGCGCGCAAACATTCGTACATTGTACGTGGCCGGCATTAGGAGTGTGAACATTTTACAACGCGTGTTATCTTATTAAATTTTGTTACTTTTCCAAAGAAGTGTTATTTATGTACTTTGAGCTAATCCCACATGTATGTATTTTCTTTAATATTGTTAATAGTATACCGCAACATACCTGCTGTATCTTTATCTTTTTCAGAACTTCTACTTATAAAACGATAGTCTGGAAGAGATCGCTTTTAGCGATAAAACCGCCTAGTGTACAATCATAGCTGCCTGTTGACTGTTTTTAATCTTAAAGCTGCTTTCAGACTACGCTATAATATAATAGCATATAGTATATAGCTCAAAGGACAACAAAATCGCACACCATACATTGTGATGGACATGTTCACACTGCCCACAGACAGCCCACTGAGTTCCTCCCACAGACACAGCCTACTGAGTTTCTCGCCGGATCGTCTCAGTGAGTTGCGTTTCCGATCCGGTGGTAGATTCTGCGAAGCACGGCTCTTGCTAGGATTAGCGTTAGCAATGTCGTCAGATTTGAGCCCCGTGAGCACACCTACTTGTTAGGGTTACGCTGAAATGGTCTGGTCAAGGGCATCAGCTTGGTTAAAAAAAAACCAGCTTCTTCCACGTGGTGCATGAAAAGTGTCAGAGCGATTTCCCGTGGGAGTTTTTTTTTTTCTAATTAAGATAGCCCATGTCACTCTGCTGACATAATATTATCACTTTAAAAAAATCATGTCAATTCGTCGCTTCGTTTCTACGTGAAAGTAGCAACTAGAAACAAACCAACAAACACCCTTTCACATATAAATATATTAGTACGGATAATGAGCCGCAGTCATTTTGGTTCCACAGGTACCTCATCTGTATTCGTCGCGTGCGGTAAGTACCTACACAAATTTTATGAATTCATCAAAAGCTCTTGCAAAAAAAAAACCTTTATATCAAAAGATTTCGAGTTTTATCCTCGACTAAGTACTTGGAATAAAACGTTACTGCAGTTTTTATATATCGCATCGATCATAGAAAGACGTATATTATACAGGTTTTGCTTAGTATTTAGCTTAATATAATATAACTTAATATTTATTTATTATTATTTATATCGAAGGTTGAGAGACTATTTTGTTTAAGCAACATTTCGCTTAACACGCGACGCTTATCTTTGTAATCAACGGTGCGTTTTATTTGATACTAGCTGACCTGGCAGACTTCGTAGTGCCTCAATCGATAAATAAAAGACCTAAACTTTTGTATAAAATAAACTTAAAACAAACAAAAGGAATCCGTCCGACGGGAGACATATCAAAGGAAAAACAATACTGTTATTTTATATTTAATTCCGAGCATTTTCATATTTATCTACCTTTTAAACCTTCTCTGGACTTTCACAAATCATTCAAGACCAAAATTAGCCAAATCAGTCCAGCCGTTCTCGAGTTTTAGCGAGACTAACGAACAGCAATTAATTTTTATTTATATAGAAGATAGATAGATTAGAATCAACAGTTCGATGTTTTTAATTGAACTTCAATTTACTCCATTCGAATAGCTAAAGAAGTTTTTTTGTTATGATATTGTTTTCCAAATTTTATACTTTAAATGGCTCTCCTGTATAGTTTCAAAAATGTCGCTTAAACAAAATAGTATTTCACCCCTCGATATCATTGTATTATTTCTGAAGGATCCCTGATCATCTAATTGAGGCCTATAAAATCAAAGGCAGCTAAACGCCATAATGTCGTAAAATGTATTAACAATGGCGCTATCTTGTTTAGTTAGTTGAACATGCTTTAATGTTTTCATGTTATAACAAATGCAGCTAAACCTCTAACAAATTCAGTTCAAAAAAGTTAAGTTTACTCTGTATTAAGTATTAACGTATAACCACGTATATTTGCAAATTTGTTTTTTTTTTTCATTAAATAAAAAGTTTACTCAATCGTACAATCGCTCAGGTCCAGCCTCATCCTTGGATGGGCCAGGAGTTGAATTCCAACCGTCCCGACAATAATGTAAGTTTGTAAGATACTTCAATATCCAATTACATCGATTCGGAATGCAAGGCTTGCTCGTTTCCAATACTTACATACATTTAAATATTACAATATTGGTGTTTTTTTTTTTTTATGTCAGATGCACTCACATTCCTGTCATGCGCAAGATGCAAACCTCAACCGACTGGGGAACAACGTACGTTAATTTGTTTTTTTTGTATTCGTAAACATAATATTAGGTACTCTGGAATCTTCAAAGATAGCGATACTTTATATTATACAGTTCAGTATTTATGATTAATCTGTACTGTATCTGTACTGTTTTTTTTAAATGTCAAGTGCACTTTTTGGCGGGAGCGTGAGGAGTGAAGTTGTGTGATTTGTTTTATTTTGTCTATTTAGTGTTTCTTCAGGTTTAAATGTGTAATAACGGTGGTTTATGAACTGTTTAATATCTGTGAAAGTGCACAAATGTGGGAAAATGAGACAAAGCCGCTGGACGTAACTTCTCGGGATCCTCCAAAAAGTCCCCTGAAAAAATCTCAATAAATAACAACCATTTTACTAATATTATATTTCATCCTATATCATCTCATTTCATTTAGTTTCATCCCAGTTGATTAATATCTCAAATTAATCATCTTCATTTCATTTCACTTCATAATATCATTTATCATAAAAATAAGAATACAAATAAAAATAAGACATGACTTAAAGGTCGTAGTTACCAGGTCATAAAATACCTTAAAAAATGTCAAGGCACGCTATAGTTATCTATTTTGTTACCACGATGAATTCTGATTTGAATAAAATTTCGATTGTTCATAGCTTGGATTAACACATAGGTACTTTTTATTATGGTAAAGGACATTATCCGGGTAACGTCATCTAACGTCATTTGATATTTATAATCATAGACCGGAAATTATTAATCACTTAGCATAATAAATTTCAATATTTTTATTTTTATTCTCCTGCAGTTTTTAGACTTTTGTTTTTTGTTTCTAGAATTATGCAGACGCAGCTGATGTAAGTTTGAAAGATGTTTGAAAATATAGGTTTTTAACTTCAAAAATTAAGCCGACTTAACCTAATAGGTGTATGGCTCTAATAAAGAATAACAAAAAAAAAAAAAAATTCAAATTAAATTTTATAATAACATTTTTAATTTTATAATCATTAAATTCATCGGATATACAAGCTGAAGGATAAGCATTTACTAAATTTGACTGATGATTGGTAATCTTCAAAAAATAATTATATTTTCAACTACCTACTTTAACTTCAACGGAATTTTAAGCTACTCTGAATTCGTACAAAACTCAATACTGCTTCACGGCAGAAATAGGCGGGGTGGTGGTACCTACACGTGCGGACTCACAAGAGGTCTTACCACTAGTAAAAATCCTCTCTTTTCAGCGGACACTTTTTAATACACTGAGATGGTGCTCCTTTACCCTCCATAATTTAAATCAAACATAAATTCTTGACTATCCTCAGACACTAGCCTTTAGGCGTAATCTGTTTTTTCTGTGTACGTCTCACACGTTTTTTTATAACAGTAAGCAATGATTAGTATTGCGGTAGAATAAATGTAATTCTATTTCAGGCGCACCCTCATGCTTGGGACGCGAAGGATGCAAGACCCAGCCGCCTTGACAACGTAAGCTTTTTTTATTGTATTGTTTAGATGGGTGGACGATCTGATAGCCCTGGTGTTAAGTGGTCACTGGAGCCCATAAACATCTACAACGTAAATGCGCCACCCACCTTGAGATATAAGTTCTGAGGCTTCAGTATAGTTACCACGGCTGTCCCACCCTTCAAACCGAAACGCATTCCTGCTTGACGGCAGGAATAGGTGGTACCTACCCGTACCAACTCACAAGAGGTCCTACCAACAATAATTACACAAATTATAATTTTGCGGGTTTGATTTTTATTACACGATGTTATTCCTTCACCGTGGAAGTCAATCGTGAACATTTGTTGAGTACGTATTTCATTAGAAAAATTGGTACCCGCCTGTGGGATTCGAATACCGGTGCACCGCTCTACACGAATGCACCGGACTTCTTATCCTTTAGGCCACGACGACGTCCAAAATATAATGCTTTAACATAAAAATATTCTGTAAATTTTAATGATTGTTACTCAATAACGCAAAATGACTGAATGGATTAAAATTATATTCCGCACAAAGATAATTCTACGAACACGTGATTGGTATGCCTACTAATTAAAGTTGTAATCAAACAATAACTATTTCTTTTTAATTACACTAAAAACTTTTTTGACAAAATCATGGTTTCTTTTTTTTTCAGAGGATGGCAGTAAGTTGATATAGCATAGATACAAAAGAAATTCATAATTTTAAATGACCTTAAGCTGTTTTTGAAAAAAGAAAAAATTAGTTACACGCTACTCATTAGAGTACTCTAACTTCTGTTACTATAGTAAAGTATTATGAAAACAGAACATAAGATCATTAACATAATGTTGTATCGATTATTTAAAATTAAACTAATCTACTTCGGTATTTATAACCAGAAGTATAACTAACGCTTTTAGATCATGTCATTGTGTCTAAAGCGATGCTGATAAAATCTGCTAGCTAAATTGTCTCTCTCTTTTTATTGTAACTCTGACCTTGTATGAAATACCTGAACATAAATAGCTATATGTTTTGCATGTGTAATACCCACAATTTTGTTTTTGTAACAGGCTTGGTAGTGACTGTGATCCCTCCGCATCGTAATTTTATGGTAAAAAAATATATTAAAACTTATGTAGGTATATTAAAACAATAAAATAACTGGTACCAATAAAATGAGCAAAGTTTTTTAGTATTGCAACATTTTCGAATTTCTCTAAATATTCGCAAGAAGGCTGAGTGAAGAAGGATGAGCTTACTCATTTTTTCTTAGTTGTTATATTGTTTCACAGACTAAGTAGATTAAAGGAAAATCCTTAAAGAGAAGCACTTGTATTCACAGATCAAATATTAATTGCTTAATTTACATACACATTCACAATATTTTTATTATTTTTTCCTTCAAGATTCTTGAAAAGCAACTGTCACCATGGAGCGTTTTATAAAAAGCTTGGACTATGAGAAAGAAGATAATGAAAGATTTCACTTTTATTCTGATCTTTTCCTTGATTTGTAACTGCAAATATAAATTTTAAAACCGAAATATTGTTTTATTTTAAGCACTAATTCTGTTAATATTAGACCAGTATGCATTAAAGCAGTCTTTCTCAAAGTGGGCGATAACGCCCCCTTGGGGGCATTTGAAACCTAGAGGGGGGCCTTTGGTTAAGGGACCCAGGAAAAAATGGGGGGCGTTAATGTGGGTTAGGGGGGCGCTGTAAAATTTGTAATTTCTTAATTATTATTTATTATTATTATTAATTATTATTAATTAGTATTTTAAATTTCACTAAGATTAAAACTCACCTACTACACAATAACGAATAATTAGTTTATATTTCTACCCTGTATGATGTTATAAAAACTTAAAATAATTAACATAGATTTCGTAGGATAGCCCACACACCGTACGCAATCAAGTTGTAACAAGTTTCTGCGGAATATGATCGATGATGGTTAAAAAATTAGAGCAATTTTACCTTAATTACATTGCACTAGAAATTATTTTAAGCATTAGAAAAAAAACTACCATGCAGAGTTTCAAAATATTACCCTAACACAAATTGAGGTTTTCTTTACTTTCTTTCTTGTTTTTAACAAGGGCATTTTACAGCATTTTCCTAGCATTTTATAAGAAATTACTGATGTAAGAATCATAATTTTTATATAAAATGGAAACGCGTATATAATTATAGTTCAAAAACTTGTCTTTTAGATTATTATTTTTTACAATTTACCCATTACCGTCCAATGTCAAATAGTATAGTAAGCCTAAACAGCTCACTTATTGTAAACATTGTTTACTATTTTATTTCTATATAATAATAGGTTGGGGAAAAAGTTTCTTCGCATTTTTTAAGAAAATTCACAACATTTTTTAATATAGTTTATTCACATTTAACTAAAGTATGTCGGTACCATTTTGTTCGATAACTTTTTGCCATCTTGTAGGTAGGGACATGATCCCATTGCTATAGAAATGTTAGGGCTTCTGATCAAAATACCGCGACAATTGGTTTTGGCAGTCCTCTCGTGATGTTAACCTGACACTGCCTAAATAATTCTGAAGAGACCGAAACAGGTAGAAATCTGAAGGTGCAAGGTCAGGACTATACGGCGGATGCATTAACACCTCCCAGCCAGCCAGCCAGCCAGCTCTCTTAATTTTTGCTGAGTGGCTAAAGATGTGTGAGGTCTAGCGTTGTCGTGATGAAAAACCACACCCCTTCTGTTGATTAATTCCAGCCGCTTTCTCTCAACTTCTTGCTTTAATCTCATCAGTTGTTCGCAGTAGAGTTCAGAATCGATGGTCCTGCCGGGTGGTAACAGCTCATAATGTATAATGCCCTTCCAATCCCACCACACACACAGCTTCACCTTGTTGCGAGTTAACCCGGGTTTCGCCAGAGTCTGTGAAGCCTGACCGGCCTTTGACCACAACCTTTCTCGTACGTTCTTGTCGTACGTGATCCACTTTTCATCACCAGTTATCAGCTTCTTCAAAAATGGTTCGGTTTCATTACGTCGTAATAAATAATCACAAATGAGTACACGGTTCATAAGTTTCTTTCAGTGAGCTTTTTTGTGTACCCAGTTTTTTTCAAATGCGCCATAACTATTTTGTGGTCAATTCCCAGTTCTTCAGTTACGTCGTAACTACTGATATGCCGATCTTGCCCCACTTTTTCAAAAATGGCATCGATTTTATCCGTAATAGGGCGACCAGAGCGACGTGCATTTTTGACATAAAAAATTCCGGATTGAAAACGCTTAAACCAAATTTGTGCTACTCTCACAGACACTGCACTAGGTCCATAAACATCGCAATTTTTTTACACGGCTTGCGTTGCTTTTTACCTTTTTTGTAGTAAAATTTTAAAATGTATCGAATATCTTCATTAGATTCACTCATCTTGACAGTACGAAAAATAAATCAAAATCACATATCTTCCTAATTTTAATTTGGAATTATCTTCTTTCGAATTTAAACTTTTAATGATACCAAAACCAGCCAGATACAAATAGTATAGCCAAAGAGATTTTATTACAAGTTCATATATTTTTAAGCTATTGCATAGCTTTTATCGCGGGCCTTGAGCGCGGCGACCAAATCATGAAATTCCGTAACGAAAAAAACCTATAATCCCTCACTCCGCCTACCACGTAGCTCGCGTTCAACACATTCACACGTTGCACTTGTTTAGTGTTTGCGAATAAGCGCGTGGCATGACGTCACACTGCATGCGTATCATGAAAATTCTGCCCATCTCTCTCTCGCGCGGTTTAGCTTATGAGTGTGAAGGGGACAGTTAAGGTTTTGCCTTTATTAAGGTTTAATATAGCGTGGTCTTGTTTTATTATTGTTTTAATATTAAATTATCATTGTCTAATTATAATGTCATAAGTTGACAAAAAATGCTATGCAATAGCTTTACCGCCGCAGTTCCCGAGTGCCACACGTTTTATTTTTTTTTTGTCAGGAGGAAATCGCTGGACTTCCGCCCTTCACTGGGGATGGAGGGCGGGGCATGTCGGAGTCGAACCGACTAAAACCTCCTGTCGCTCAACAACCAGCATCCAAACTTCGCATGAGACAGAGCTCATGAAAAGGCAAAGGGTGGAAAGTGAAGCGTTTAGTGCGGAGCACATCTCTCCCATCACCCTCCTCGGGACGCCGGACTGGCGGTCGTCGGCGCCACGACCACCAGCCCTTTCGGTCGGCAGGCTGTCCGAAGCCCGCCTAGATGGCGCCAGTTAGAATGATCTATCCTACGGAATACCCCTCTGGGTCAGAACCAGCGTGGGTTGAGGATAGCCGGCCTTCCATCACCCGGATGCTCATGCGTAAAACGTGTGCAGAGCAGCTTGCACGTCGTCTTCTTAGACCCCCTTCGCCGGTCCCCAGGCCGACATATGAGGGAGACCCGAAACACTTAGAGGGCCAGGGCTTGGGCGAAATCCGCCTCCCTGGACTCCGCTCGACGGCGGCGGGCCTGTACATCTCTCACGCGCCCCGCCGCCTCCTTTTGCGAGATGGTGCACTCGCAGAAGTCGAGCATCGCCTTCCACGACTCGTCGTCACCGAGCATCGATACCAGAACACTCGGCAACGACGAGTCGTTTCTTATTTTTGCGACGAGGACACGCCGCCACCCCTCCCATGCGGCAGAGCGTACGCTCTGCCGTGTCCAAGTCGCAACCACAATGGTGGCACTCTGCCGTCGGCTCGGCTCCGATCCGGTGCAGGAACTCACCGAAGCAACCATGCCCAGTGAGTACCTGCGTGAGCCGGAAAGTGAGGCGTCCTCTGTCACGATTCACCCAATTCACAAGAACCGGGCGAATCGCCTCGACGGTCCTACGACGAGCTGAAGGATCGGTCAGCGGCCTGGACCATGACTCCAGCACGGACCGCCGAGATTGGGCCCTCCGCGCTCTGACCACACTGGTGATGGGACGCGCCACGCCCCGGGCACGAAGGTTAGCCCGCCACTGATAGTCAGCGGCGAGCGCCACCACCTTCAGGACCCAAGGCAGCGTCCCAGCCAGTACACACGCTGCCTCGAAAGAGATGGTGCGATAACCACGGATAATCCTGACCGCGATGGTGCGTTGCGGCCGTTGCAGCAACTTCGTTACCCCCACGACCAGTGACTGGCCCCACACGGGCGTCTCGTATAAGGCCATTGACCGCACCACCCCCGTATAGAGACGGCGCGTTATCAGGCCCCCCGATATTGAGAAGAAGCCGGCTTAACGCGCCGGCCACCCCCAACAAACGAGGGACCAGGTTCTGAAAGTGAACACGGAAGGTCCATTGACTGTCCAGAATGAGGCCGGGGTACTTCAACTGCATACCGACCCGATACGGACACCTCCAACCACGATATGGGCATCAACAGGTGGCACTCTCCGGGGCCTGTGGAACCACATGTCCTCGGATTTACTGAGTGTCACGTCGAGGCCCAATCTCCTGATTTCGCCGACGACATGCGCCACCCCAGCAGTGGCAAGACGAGCAAACTCAGCAAAACTCCCCCCCCGGGACACGACCAGCGTGTCGTCTGCGTAACAGATTACGCTTAGACCCGGGAGGAGGGCACCTCTCAGTACCCAGTCATACCCGATATTCCACAAAAGGGGGCCGAGCACCGACCCCTGTGGAACACCGCGCATGACCGGAAACCTGTGCACGATCCCAAAAATTAAAACAACATTTATTAATTTAATTAATGAAATTGTGGTTTTAAAGTTTTAGGGGTGTATAAAAAATGGGGGGCGCTGAAAAATAATTGATTTTCAAAGGGGGCGGTAAAAGAAATAAGTTTGATAATCACTGCATTAAAGAAATACTGCTTCTCTACATACGTGAAACCATAGCGCTACCAATGAAAGCGCATAAAAATGGGAAAATATAGTAAAACTGCAATCACAGAAATCCATTGAAGTTCTTTTCATATATTTTAATTCGTTCATTCCATACTTGTCATATGAAGTCTTTAAATGAAGGTTTAGTTTCAAGATTAGGTTCCATATTACTGTGCCGACTAAAAAGGTCACTTAACTAGGTCTAGAAAGACTTCAACCTATTTGGAAGAAGTCAAAAAAAAAGGAAGAATGACAGATGACAAAAATAAGATAGAATAAAAAATATGCTAGGCTTTATTTCACTTTCAGAACCTGGTCTCTCGTTTGTTGGAGGTAGCCGGCGAGATAAGCCGGCTTCTGCCCAACGTCAGGGGGCCTGACTAGGTAACGCGCCGTCTCTATACGGGGGTG
The DNA here is from genome assembly GCF_003987935.1 of Bombyx mandarina. The sequence goes on along the minus strand of NW_021011548.1, from coordinate 412,214 downwards.
GTGCGTTCAATGGCCCTATACGGGGCCAGTCCCTGGCTGTGGTGGTAGCGAAGCTGCTGCAACGGCCGCAACGCACCATCGCGGTCGGGGTCATCCGTGGTTATCGCACCATCTCCTTCGAAGCCGCTTGTTTACTGGCTGGTGCGCGTGAGAGACGCACAAGCCCGCCGCCGTCGATCGGGGGCCAGGGAGACGGATCTCACCCAAGCCCTGGCCCTCTAAGTGTTTCGGGTCCTCATCACATGTCTGTCTGGGGAACGGCGAGGAGGGCCTAAGAAGACGACGTACACGCGTTTTACGCAAGAGTATCCGAGTAATGGAAGGCCAGCTATTCTCGACCCACGCTGGTTCTGACCCAACGGGGTATTCCGTAGGACAACCCACTCTAACCGGCGCCATCTAGGCGGACTTCGGATAGCCTGCCGACCGACTGTCGAACGAGAGGGCGGGTGGTCGTGGCACCGACGACCACCGCTCCGGCATGCAGCATCCCGAGGAGGAGGGTGAGGGAAGAGATGTGCTCCGCACTAAGCACTTCACTTTCCCCCTTTGCCTTTTCATAAGTTCTGACTCATGCGAGGTTAGGACTTGGATTATTGAGTGACAGGTTTTAGTCAGTTCGACTTCATATGCCCCGTCCTCCATCCCCAGTGGAGGGCGGAAGTCCGGCGATTTCCTCCTGACCAAAAAATAAATTTAAAAATGCTTTATAAAACTAATAGGGTCATAAAAATAAATACTATATGGATAAGCATGCTTCATTAAAGAAACATGAAAGTTTTTTATTACTAACAAATAACATTTTTATTTATGTACATAGAGGCATTGATTTACCGATGCACAAAATAAAATATGCAATCGCCATCACCATTACATAGATTATAATCAAAAAAGTCGGATCTCGTCTAAATAGAATACGTAGGTGTTATAAATTATTTCTGGGGAATTAGTCTGTGAAGCTTTGTGTTAAGTGTGTCTGATTTTTTGGCGGGAACGCGAGGAGTGAAGTTGTGATTTGTTTTATTTTGTTGTTTCGGGTTTAAATGTGTAATAACAGTGATTTATTAATGGTTTAATATCTGTGAAAGTGCACAAATGAAACAAAGCCGCTGGACGTAGCTTCTAGGGATCCTCCAAAAAGCCCACTAAAGAAGTCTCCGTAAATAACCACCATTTTACTGAGATTATATTTCATCCAATGTTATCTTATCTCAATTTATTTCATTTCATCTCAGTTGATTAATGTCTCAAATTAATCATCTTCATTTCATTTTATTTCATTTCACTCCCTCAATAATTTTTCATAAAAATAAGAATTTAAATGTAAAATAAGACATGACCCAAAAGTCTTAGTTACCTGGACATAAAATCCCTTTAAAAAAGTGTATTATGGCTTTGAAATAATGTTGACAGATTGAAGATGAATGACATTTGTGTTTGTCTAAATTGATACCATAGATAATACACATAATATTAAAAAGTTCGTCAAATTAATTTTCTAAATTAAATAATTTGAAATTATATTTAATAATGGCTACAACTGTAAACCAGAAAGCGTACTTGCAAAAATACCTGGCTGGTCCATCGGGCGATAAAAAGAAAAAGAAAAAAAAAGTGCTAAAAGGAAAAGGGTAAGTCAACTGTATACAATGTGAGCAATAATTAAAAACAAATGTGAAAGAAATTTTTTTAATAAAAAAATTACCCTAATTATGTACCGTTTTGATATGAACAATTGTATTTTGGCATTATATTAACGTGCTGTCGTCACACTAATAGGCATTTTAAAATTGAAAAAATCATGTAAATTTTCCTAAATTGTCCTTACAAGTTATTGTATTTTCAGTAAGTATTGATTATGTTGACATTATACAATGAAATCCATAACAAATGCGAATTAATTTCAAATTTCTTATTCCTGTCTATATTTTCATTCAGTATGGATGGACTTTTTGGTTGCTTAAGCATGTTGTTCTAATAAGGTTCGAACAGTGCATTAACTGTTTCATCACTCTCGGCTCATCTACCTTCAAAGACTCAAACGTCACTTCCAAATAAAGAGCAAAAAAAATATATTTCATTAGTGAAAGATACAGATGACAAATAACCTTACCTGTTGAAACACTAAAGTGAATATAAAAAATGTATTTTCTCATCTAATTTTAGGTTCAAAATAATAGACGATGACATTGACCTATCGAAGCTACGACCCCTTGAAGGTGACGAGTTAGATGTGTACGATGAAGGTGATGACGCACCGCAAGTAGCTGGTATCATCGATGAAAGACCAGAGCATATAAAAAAACAGGAACAATTCACCACTAGTTCTAAATGGAAGATCGTGAATCAGGTACACATGTTTATTACTTTATTTTTACTGTCAAGCCTTCAACATATTAAAAAACCATTCTAATATAAATCTTATTCATCGATTATAACAGACACCGAAAATCGTTACAGGATGACGGATTCAACAGCAAACTACAAATTCAAGAGATAAAGAAAGATGTAAAGGAAACCGAGAAAGAAAACGAATTGGTCTTTGGAAAAATGTACAGTGATTCCGAAGATGATAAGCCAAATGTTTCAGAAGCTTCGCCGTCTGGAAGAGCTAAAAGCAAAAAAAAACACAACAGTGACAGCGACTTCAGCCCACCAAGAAGAGGGAATCCAGTGAAAAGGAATAATTCTCCTAAAAGAACTACTGAATATGATTCTGATCTTTCACCACCTAGAAAGCATGAGGGTCAGAGAGCTGAAAAACTTAAAAAACCAAGTCGTTGGGACAATGAACAGGATAAGTCACCAAAGTCTTTGAGAGCTAACAACCACAGAAGATCTAAAAGCTCTGATTTGTCTCCTCCAAGGAAAACCCAAACGAATAAGATTTCTTCAGGACAAGAAATGAAAATTCAAAAAAGATATGATGTGACATCTCCCAGAAAATCTAGAAAAGATGATTCAAAACGAAATAGACTTAACTCAGTTTCACCTCCGAGGCGAAAGAAATCACCAGAGAAATCTAAATTTGGTCACGATAACAGACAGAGCCAGTTAAAAAAGTATAATGATACAGATTATGGTTCGAGGTATGATAAAAGATCTAACAGATCAAATTCAGATTCTGATATGTCTCCCCCAAGAAAGAGTAAGAGACAAATCTCAGAATCTCCCTGTAGAAATGTTCCACTAAGAAAAAAAACGAATGATAGTGATTCAGATTTATCTCCTCCCCGTAAAAATATAAGATATGCAGAAAACAAGTCCTATAGGAATGTAAGCAAAAAACCTCACAGGAGAAATGACACAAAAGACAGTGGTTCGGATTTATCACCACCACGAAAGCTTAAGAATATTGATAACTACAGAAGGCATGACTCTGAACGTAAAAGAAAAGACAGAAGTTCAAAAAGAAATGATAGCGATTCTGATCTATCTCCTCCCAGGAAAGATAGGTCTAACAAGAATGACAGTCCCCCTCCAACCCATAAAAAAATGGAGAAGACTTTGGAAGGAAAGAAAGCAGGATTACAAGATGCCAAGCAGCTGAGGCAAGAAAACGATGACTTTAGAAAGAAAGAAGAGGAGATGTTTAAGAAAATGAAAGATGATGTTTCAGGCAGGAATGCTCAAGTTGTGTCAAGGAAAGGTTAGAATTATTAATATAAAATTTAATTTAAATAATAAAAAAAAAGAATATTACACATATCTACGGCAATCTAATTTAAAATTATAAGTAATCTTTGTTACTTAATCTTACTTTATTACTTATTCTCTATTACTTTAGTACTTAACAAATGTTCACGATTGACTTCCACCATGAAGGAATAACATCGTGTAATAAAAATCAAACCTGCAAAATTATAATTTGCGTAATCACTGGCGGTAGGACCTCTTATGAGTCCGCGCTGGTAGGTACCACCACCATCCTGCCTATTTCTGCTGTGAAGCAGTAACGCGTTTCGGTCTGAAGGGTAGGGCAGCCGTTATAACTATACTGAGACCTTAAAACTCGTATCACAAGGTGGGTAGCGCATTTGCTTGTAGATGTCTATGGGCTCCAGTTACCACTTAACTTCAGGTGGGCTGTGAGCTCGTCCACCCATCTAAGTAATAAAAAAAAGTTACATAGTTAAAGTCAAAATAAATATGTGAGCATTCATTGTTCATGGAACATATTTTTATACAAAAATTTAATACAATTTTATACATAAAATTTTTTTATACAAAATACATATTGTGATATTTGGTGAAACATCAATCTCTAATCAGTGTGTCTCCAAGGCAGCTGTTTCCACTTCTCTGCTATTAAATACTAACTTTTCTCTTGCACTTTCTCTTGTGTGAGATTTTAGTTGATGATCACCGCATTGCTCTCTATTCCAATCCTCTTCATTCGAGGACTTAAATGATAAGACGCCTGATGTACTTTAACCAAGTGATTAGACAGTGCTAAAACCCCGCATGCATCTACAATTTTTTTGCAATGAAATACATAGTTGTCATATGTTTCCAAATTACTTCCACGATACAAAAATAAAAAGATGTATGTAATTCAAACATAGACCTCAAGTCTCAAAGCGGATGATGGCATTCACGTTGTCTATGAGCTGTGATAGCCACTCGATACCAGGTGAACCATTGAGAGTAGACAAAAATTTTTTTTTTGTCATATTTAAATTTACTTATGGCTTCGGTGCGACAGTAATATACTTCTAATACTTACACTCTACAATACTTATAGTATTTAAATTCTTTTTTGTTTGTTTTTTTATTGCATAGATAGGTGGCTCACAGCCTATCTGGTGTTAAATGGTTACTGGAACCCATATATATCTATAACGTAAATGTTGAGATATAAGTTCTAAAGTCTCAGTATAGTTACAACGGCTGCCTCACCCTTCAAACCGAAACCCATTACTGCTTCTCGTCAGAAATAGGCGGGGTGGGGTACCTACCTGTGCGGACTCACAAGAGGTCCTACCACCAGTAAAATTACATGTAATACTTATAATAAATTTAATATAATATTATTTCTAGTGAAAAGAGACGATTCTGAAGAAAGAAGAAAACAGAAGGAGAAAGCGGCGAGACAAAAAGAAATGGACGAGAAATATAAAAGATGGAGTAAAGGGTGAGTTAGTAGTAGCCCACTGAGTTTCCCGCCGGATCTTCTCAGTGGGTCGCGTTTCGGATCCGGTGGTAGATCCTGCGAAGCACGGCTCTTGCTAGGGTTCGTGTTAGCAACGTCGTCAGGTTTGAGCCCCGTGAGCTCACCTACTAGTTAAGGTTACGCTGAAATAGCCTCTCAAGGCTCTCAGCTTAGGTAGGAAAAGTGAGTTAGTTAAAATTACACAAATAAAAGCTTCAATCTCTTTCTCCTCTTCGCGACAATTCCCCAATACCCTGTTAATAACACATAATGGCTTCTGTGTGCTTGGTGCGAGTTTATTTTAACGCTCTCGATAGCGTAAAAGTTAACTTCAATTTGTATGCAATTGAGCAGCGCCCCTATCGGCAAACGCAGGCAAACGTTCCAACTCCATACAAATTTGAGTTTTTTTTTTATTTTTATTTTTTTATTGCTTAGATGAATGGACGAGCTCACAGCCCACCTGGTGTTAAGTGGTTACTGGAGCCCATAGACATCTACAACGTAAATACGCCACCCACCTTGAGATGTGAGTTCTGAGGTCTCAGTATAATTACAATGGCTGCCCCACCCTTCAAGTGCATATCGGCCAGGGTGGAGAATCGGACAACATCTATTTTTCATCCCCCTAAATGCTATAGGTGGTCCACCCCTAAATTTGTATGTACACACTGCGGTGTCTATCAGAACACTACATTATATCGAGGATTGAAAGGCAATTTAATATACGCGACATTTATCTTTGCAATTAAAGGTGCGTTTTAATTAGTATTAGCATCAACAGTTCAATGTTTTTAATTGAACTTCAATTAAGTTTACCCCACTTAAGCGGTAGGCAGCAGCTTGGCTCTGCCCTTGGCATTGCTGATGCCCATGAGCGATGGTAACCACTCACCATCAGGTGGGATGTATGCTTGTCTGTCTACTTGGGCAATAAAAAAAAAACAAATAGCCGAAGAAGTTTTTTGTTATGATATTTTTTCCAAATTCTAAACATTAAATCGCTCTCTTGTAATATTTCAAAAATGTCTCTTAAACAAATACCCTTTCACCCTTCAATATTATTAATTTTCCCTTCACGATTTAGTAAAATATTTGCTAAAATTTAATATTTGCCATGTGTATGTGCATTACTATAATTCTCATGTTGTATTTGTTATTTTAGCTGTCCTACACACGCTCATCACTTTTAATTATTATTCTCATAATCCTCTCGCAGGTCTGCTGGAAGAGATTTCTTAAAGAAATAAGCAGTGCCTTTGTACATAATTTTCCTATTACTCTGTACTATGTTTTCTTTTTTGTGTGTACATAAATAAATAAATAAATAAAAGGTTTGTTCTCATAATAAAAGCTCTGTATGTAAATTGCAGGTTGAAACAATTGGAAGCTCAAGAGGAACGGCTTCAGGATTTCATGCATGAGGCCTCAAAACCTCTGGCCCGACACCGGGACGATGCAGACTCGGAGAACAGACTCAAGCAGATAGAGAGGGCAGGAGATCCGATGCTCAAATACATACAGGACAGGAAGAGAGAGGAAGGAAATTTACCACCAGGTAATGTACTTTTGTATTAAATAACATAGTTCACTGAACTATTTTTAATTTGTGTATATATATTATGTATTACAAAAATCACTATTATTTAGGTTTGTATGAGTTTTATTTTTTTGAGTAATCGATACTTAAAATTACAATTCTTAACTTAAAATTATGCTTAAAACGATCTATATTTTAATATTATACATGTTAATAAATTATTACACTGTACCTATAATTAAATTAGTTAAATAAATAAATGATCAGGAATAAATCACTTATGACAGTGGGGTTCCAAACTAGAATTCCCTGTACAGTGGGGGGTAAGAGGAGATATATGTATATTGTAGTAGCAGTATAGTAGTTTAGTAGACTATCAAATATAGTCTTGACATTGCTCCACAAATATGAGAACTTTTTCTCATATTTGTGGAGTTTATTTTGAGTAACTGACAACACCATCATCAGATGAAAAAATATATTTTATTGGTATTTTTTTTTTTTTTTCGCAGAACGCCCAAAATATAAAGGTAATTTCCCTCCGAACCGCTTCAACCTGAGACCCGGCTACCGGTGGGACGGCGTCGACAGATCCAACGGCTACGAGAAGAAGTTCTTCGAGCAACAGAGCAAGAGGAAAGCTCAAGAGGAGGAAGCTTATAAGTGGAGTACCGAGGACTTGTAACGGCGAGGTGGTTACTAGCTAGTTAAAAGAAAATATAGTTCAAAGTATATTTCGACGCTTGAAAGGGAAACGTGACTAAGCGACAATGCGTGAACTTTTCAGTAGACTAATTTAAAGTTGAAATACCTGAAAAATATTCTATTTAAAATGATAAAATGAAATAAATGTAAAAATACATTAAATCAATAAAAAAAACATTACACACACTACCATGTGTTTGACACACAACATATACATATATCTCTATACTCTTTGTTTGTTGTCAATTGTCAAACTTTTGTTATTGTTTAAAGTCTGTGATCAAATTGAATCAATAATAGTGTAAAAAAAACTAACAAAATACGCTTTTATAGAAAATCCAGCTAAAAAATAGAAAATAAATTTGAATTAGAAATAGTGTAAGAAAAAATGATTTTATTGTAAAAAAAAAAGCGTTTGGTCCTTTTTAGGATATTATCAAAATAACCCTTCTATTCATATCTATTCATAAAATATTTATAACCACTGATACCAAGCACCCCAAGGTTTTTTTTAAAATCATTTTTTCTTACACTATTTTTAATTGAAATTTATTAAAATTTATTTTTAATTTAACTTCAATTATGTTTACTCCATTCAAATAGCTGTAGAAGTTTTTTTGTCATGTCATTCAGAGTTTCTTTCAAATATTAAACTTTTAATGGTTCTCCTGTGAAGTTGCTAAAATATCACTTGAAACTAAATAGCTTTTCACCCGTCAAAATGCTATTTTATAGTCCTCCGTCACAAATCGTCATGTGTTCAGATTCTAATGTTAGCAGCAGTCATACAATGCCAATGAGACTGGACCTCATATCCCAAGGCAGGTGGTGGCATTCTCACGTTGTCCATAAACTCCGGTAATCATTTTACATCAGTTGAGCCTTGAGCTCACCAACAAGATGTTTATATTGTTACAAATTATTTGTTCAATTATGGAATGTTAGTACATACATAATGCATATTTTGTTTTTATTGATGTAAATATTGTATTAATGATATGAATTATATTTTGGACTAAGCCCAGAGTTTTATTTATTTAATATATTTTGTACACACAGCTGTTAGAAGAAACACGACAATAAGGATACAGAGTACATGGGCACTACTTATTTCATGTTGAAATCTCTTCCAGTAGGCCAGTATAGTTACAACGGCTACCCCGCCCTTCAAACCGAAACGCATTACTGCTTCACGGCAGAAATAGGCAGGGCGGTGGTACCTACCCGTGCGGACTCACAAGATTATTTACTCTGCACCTACCTTTGGTTGACTGGTAGAGAATGTCTTGGGCATTAAGTGCGCCAATGTAAAGTTTACATGAAGTTTAATAAATAAATATATACATAGTTCCAAACCGATTATTTCTTTTTTTTTATGGCAGGCGATACGGCCCACCTGATGGTGAGCGGTTACCGTCGCCCATGGACTTCAGTAATGTCAGGGGCAGAGCCAAGTCGCTGCCTACCGTAAATTAATAATTAACACCAATTTAAGATAAAATAAAACCAAATGCTACTCAAAATGCAATGCAGTTTATTTAAATAAGAAAATGTTATTACTACTAATACCTAAATGATAAAATGGGTCACTCTATTAATGCATTTTAACATAAGGTTATACACATTATTAACACTTATGTTTTTTCATGGAAGATTTCAAATTGATATACTCAATTACATTTAACATAGATTTGTGGTAGATATTAAATTAAAAGTAACAATTAAATACACATAGATAAATTTTTGATACTTGTCTGTAGATAACGATTCTAATTTTCTAATAAAAATTATAACAAATATGTTAGCGATAAAAGATTATTTTTACTGAGAATTTATATAAAAGTTACTATCAAAGCTAATATATAAATCTGTATTTAGATTTACAAATGTTTTTTTGCAGTAAATTGATATTAATATTAAAATATAAATAAACATAAATATATTACTTTTACGAAGCAAAATATTCACTTTATTATTTTTTTAAAAAGCCAATAGATATAAGATACACATAAATTTATTTAAAAATAATAATATTTAAATACTATATTGATCTATAACTATTTAATTGCCTGTATTTCATTATAAGATCTCCGTCAACACAATATACAAAATAAGGGTCACAATATTATTATTTGCTATCACCGACTGTACAGCATATTAAAGATCTTCAGGAAAAAAAACTTACTGGATACAAAAAAAAAACGGAAAATAATCAAGAGTAAATTTTTTTTATCTACTAATGTAAAAGTCTTGGCGTTTTATAACTATTATTTTTATCAAACACAATAAATTTAAAAAATGATAACAGAATAATTAATTTACTTCACATTTATAATTTGTTTATTGCTTAGTTTAGAAAAGGCGAATTTACACGATCTCTATGATTTTTAATGTCTATGTATATTTTTTTTAATAATGCTTGAGAAGACGAATTTATTAGACTACTATAAATTTATATTTTAAAAACTATTTTATCCATACGCACCCTTAGTTATTACAGCGACAGTGTGTCCGGAATTCAGAATTAGGTACTTATATTAATGTAGGTATCCCGATTTATATTTTAATTACCAAAAAATAAAGAGCAAACAACGACTATCAAACGCCATATTATTATAAAATTTATGATTACGTCACAATGACAGTAATTACCACTACATAGTATAAAACAAAGTCGCTTTCTCTGTCCCTATATCTGTCTGTCCCTATGTATGCTTAAATCTTTAAAACAATGTAACGGATTTTGATGCGTTTTTTTTTTAATAGATAGAGTGATTGAAGAGGAAGGTTTATATGTATAATAACATCCATTAAATAGTGGAGAAATCAATAATAAATTACAGTTTCCGAAGCGAAGCGAGGGCGGGTCGCTAGTAAAAATATATTTACTTAATTATAATGATATAAGGTATACATTTTGGCGAGTATTACAAAAAAAATACTGCAAATTATAACAATAAACTTTAGTTTTACTGTTTAAACACTTAGTCCTTATCTAGAAAAACAAAACTGCGAAATTTTCATTTAAATCGAGGGCGGAAAGGCTGTTTGGTTTAAGCGACATTTTTTTAACTTTAGAGAAGAGCCATTTAAAGTTTATTTTTTAATGCTTAAGTGGGTGTTTTTATATATCTTATTGCTTTAAGTTTTTTTTTACGCCCACACATATACAGCGTGTTCCAAAAAAGTGCTTGCTTTTAAGATTTTTTTATTGAATAGTTGGGGCAAGCTCACAGCCCACCTGGTGTTAAGTGATTATGCATGGCATCTGAAAGAGCTAACTATATTTTTGGTAATTAAATAATCGTTTGGTAAACTCATTAATTTTGCCGAAAAGACACGTTTCCACGAACAAATTGGCTTAAAATTGGCTTCAAAGTTATTAATAGGTCGCAAATTCAAATATCATAGGCAGTAAGTATTGCGACAAGTTTTTTAAACACTTTCCGTCAATAATTACAAACTCAATATATTAACAACTTTTATTTATTTAGCGGCCGTCTGGTGTAGTGGTAAGTGACATGGTCACTACATAAGGGGGTCGCGGGTTCGAATCCCGCCAAGGGAAGGTATTTGTATGATAAATATAAATGTCTTTTCCAGGGTTATGGATGTATATTAAATATACGTATAATAAAAATCTTACATTTATTTCCGTTATCTGGTACCTGTAACACAAGTTCTTTACGAACTTGGCACGGGACCAGTTAACGTGGCGTGATTGTTAGTAAATATTTATTTATTTATTTACCAAACAATTCTCTTAAGTTATATGTATTTTAAACTAGCTTCGCGTTGTCTAACCTAAGATATAAATTGCGTTTTTTTTTAAAGAGATTTTATGACATGGTAACCAAGACCTTTAGGTTATGTCTTGTTTTTATTTATATTCTTCTTTTTATGAAATATGATAATATGGAGTAAAATGAAATGAAGATGATTAATTTGAGACATTAATCAACTGGGATGAAATTAAGTGAAATGAGATGAGATGAAATATAATCTCAGTAAAATGGTGGTTACATTTACTGAGATTTTTTCAGTGGACTTTTTGCGAGGATCCCGAGAAGTTACGTCCAGCGGCTTTGTTTCATTTTCCCACATTCGCGCACTTTCACAGATATTACACAGTTAATAAACCACCATTATTACACATTTAAACCTGAAGAAACACTAAATAGACAAAATAAAACAAATCACACAAATTCACTCCTCGCGTTCCCGCCAAAAAGTCGATATATAATAAATTGCGAAAGCGTCAAAGAATCGCGCGGTACATTACGGGCTTCGATTTAAATTGAGAGTTAAAAAAATAAAAACATAAAATGCAAATATTTTGTTTCCTATCGACGATATATTTAGTATGTATGTATATGTATATGTGATTTTGTATATATGTAGATATACTTTTTTTGTATGTATTCGCAACCTAATATAAATTTCATTGCACCTACCACTATTCACTCTGCACTACCTTTGGTTGACTGGTAGAGAATGCCTTCGGCATTAAGTCCGCCAATGTAAATTTTACATGAAGTGTAATAAATAAATAAATATTATATTAAATGATATTTTTAAGGCAACGATATTTCTTCCTATTGCAAGATATTCATAAGTCAAATTGTTTGTGGAAACGCGCCCTTAAAGCATACGTCAGGGGTATAGTATCAAATTCCACTAAAATTAAATGGCAAGAGATTTGTGCTTACATTCAAATTATTCTTTTCAGTTTTCTTTAGGCCCACACATATATAGCGTGTTCCAAAAGTGTGCTTTATTTTATTTTTATTTTTATTGCATAGATGGATGGACGAGCTCACGACCCAGCTGGTGTTAAGTGGTTACCGGAGCCCATAGACATCTACAACGTAAATGCGCCACCCACCTTGAGATATAAGCTCTAAGGTCTCAAGTATAGTTACAACGGCTGCACCACCCTTCAAACCGAAACGCATTACTGCTTCACGGCAGCAATAGGCGGGGTGGTGGTACCTACTCGTGCGGGCTCACAAGACGTCCTATCACCAGTAATTAAAGAATTCGATGTAGTGAAATTTGATACTATACCCCTGATATTACCGGACACTGACGCCGTAGGAGGGCGAGGCGCGGTGCTGTCCGCGGACAGATGTCGGGCTGCATCAACGGGAGGTCCTGTAGCCGCCACGGGCCCGCCCCGAGCTGGCCGAGTAGTTCTGGGTTCGGTAGCCCGGGTTTCCGCCCCCTGGGAAACACATCCACTACATTCTTATCATTCTACTATAGTTTGTAAACTTATATATAGATACAAACTGAGTTTAAAATCACCATTCGAGCAAGTGTATGCTTCTTTTTGAAGAAACCATAAATTTTATTATTTTTCAATTATTAATATACATCATATACTAGCTGACCCGGCAGACTTCGTAGTGCCTCAATCGATAAATAAAACTTTTATATAAAATAAACTTAAAACAAACAAAAGGAATCTGTCCTACGGGGGACACATCAAAGGAAAAACAAAATTGTTATTTTTATTTCATTCCAAGTATTCTCATATTTATCTACCTTTTAAACCTTCTCTGGACTTCCACAAACAATTCAAGACGAAAATTAGCCAAATCCGTCCAGCCGTTCTCGAGTTTTTAGCGAGACTAACGAACAGCAATTCATTTTTATATAATAGATAGAAGATAGATATATAATGTATTATTTTATTCACAAAAAAAAAGTTTAGCCCAGTAAAACTATAGCACAAAGTGAATTGATCTATAAAGAGAAACAACATTTAAAGCGTTTTCATTATTTAAAAATCTTTTTAATATTTCTAATGATGTTTCAATATTCAAATTACGATTTATGTTACCTGTACAATATATTAACTTCTTTTAAGATTTATGTCTTAAATCATATAGAGGTTACATATAATATAGTATACATATATGTACCTACCTACACATATAATAAGCAAAACAGGACATTTTTTTTACTCTGATAAGACTATCAATATAAACTACCATTGATAAGGTTGAAGCATTACTGCTTCACAGCAGAAATAGACGGAGTGGTGGTACATACCCGCGCGGACTCACAAGAGGTCAGTGATTACGCAAATTATAATTTTGCTGGTTTGATTTTTATTACACGATGTTATTCCTTCACCGTGGAAGTCAATCGTGAACATTTGTCAAGTACGTATTTCATTAGAAAAATTGGTACCCGCCAGCGGGATTCGAACACCGGTGCATCGCTATATACGAATGCAGCGGACGTCTTATCCTTTAGGCCACGACGGTATCTAATGGTGACTATCTAGTCATCACCTTCTGGTGTCTTGACGGAACCAGCGCGGGTAGGTTCGGAATTAATAATATGTAATAGATAAAAAAATGAATTGCTGTTCGTTAGTCTCGCTAAAACTCGAGATCGGTTGGACCGATTTGGCTAATTTTGGTCTTGAATTATTTGTGGAAATCCAGAGAAAGTTTAAAAGGTAGATTAATATGAAAATGCTCGAATTAAATAAAAATAACAATTTTGTTTTTCCTTTGATGTGTCCCCCGTCGGACGGATTCCTTTTGTTTGTTTTAAGTTTATTTTATACAAAAGTTTAGGCCTTTTTCGTGAGAACGCGAGGAGTGAAGTTGTGTGACTTGTTTTATTTTGTCTATTTAGTGTTTCTTCGGGTTTAAATGTGTAATAACGGTGGTTTATTAACTGCTTAGTATCTGTGAAAGTGCACAAATGTGGGAAAATGAAACAAAGCCGCTGGACGTAACTTCTCGGGATCCTCCAAAAAGTCCACTGAAAAAATCTCAGTAAATGACCACCATTTTACTGAGATTATATTTCATCCCATATCATCTCATTTAATTTAATTTCATCCCAGTTGATTAATGTCTCAAATTAATCATCTTCATTTCATTTCACTCCATATTATCATTTTTCATAAAAATAAGAATGAAGATTAAAATAAGACATGACTTAAAGGTCTTAGTTACAAGGTCATAAAATCCCTTAAAAAAAATTACAAAAGTTTAGGTATTTTTTTTATCGATTGGGGCACTACGAAGTCTGCCGGGTCAGCTAGTATGTAATAGATATAAAATAACAATTACCTTGATTGTAATTCCCCAGGCTGTCGTACGTTTGATATCCGCCGCCATAGCCCTGGGTGTACCCGCCGCCCTGGCTGCCCCGGCTATTATCAAAGCTCGACCGGTTCGAATCATAACCGGAACGGTTTAGGTCGAGACTAGACCGGTTCGAGTTGTAACCGGATTGGTTCGACGTGTACCCGGACTGGTTCGACGTGTAGCCGGGCTGGTTCGACGTGTACCCGGACTGGTTCGAGTTGTACCCGGACTGGTTCGAGCTATACCCGGACTGGTTTGACTCGTAACGTCCTCTGTTCTGATCGTATCCGCCGGGGGGCACTTCGTAAGTTTGAAACTTCCGCTGGTTCTGACCGTTGTAGCCCGACTGACTGGACTGCGGTCTGGAAATAACGTCATTGCAGTTTTTAGTTTATAACAAACTAGCGGCCCGCTCCGGCTTCGCTCGGGGTCTTAACAAAAATTTAAAAATTTTAATACACACACATCAACCTTTCTTCTATTTGCGTCAGGTTACTAAAAAAATAAAATTATTAAGATAGCTTGAATATTATTATTTTAATGAACTTTTATTTTCATTTAAATGATACATTTTCTTATCCATTTTTATATTATTATTTTTCTAATTTACGTAACAAAGTCACATACATATACAAAACAAAAGCCATTGAGCTTATTGAATTGAAATAGTACGGAACCCTAACTTTAAAAACAAGATTATAGCCTATGTCACTCAGACATAGTGTAACATCCAAACAATGAAAGAATTTTTCAAATCAGTTCAGTAGTTGCGGAGCCTATTCAATACAAACAAGCAAACAAATCTTTCCTCTTTATAATATTAGTATAGATAATATTTGTATTAAATAAATAAAATTGGAAAATTTATACGCGAATAAGGTTCATAGCCTGTATTAACACTGTTTAATTCTTTTATAGCAATGTCAAAGATGCTAGCCTTCCAAGGCGCTAAGCATCACAGTATAGTAACATGTTGTATTTCACTATCATTTCAATTATTCATAACCCGCTCTTCAAGCACGCTGTACATCTCTCAATTTAAATAATATAAGAATAATATTAAGTGCTGGAGTTTTACTACCACAAGATACTCCCTTATGTATCTCAAGCCGGTACCGTCAAACGGGGTCAATAGAAATTACGGGATGAATAGACACAAAACCAGGAAAGTTTTTTATACCATGGAATAAATAAAGTATAAAAATACTTTTTACTGTTTATTTAATGTATAACCTATATTAAATCATACTCCAATAAAAATTGTTTCTTATTTAAAGTCGGAAGCACAGTGAAAATCTGATTCAAAGTCTAAAAATGTTTCTGTCGACCCCATCTTACGGTACAAACACTAAAGATACTTTTCAATGTGGTAAATACGTCAGATACTACTAAATACGTCTCACTGGTGGTAGGACCTCTTGTGAGTCCGCACGGGTAGGTACCACCGCCCTGCCTATTTCTGCCGTGAAGCAGTAATGCGTTTCGGTTTGAAGGGTGGGGTAGCCGTTGTAACTATACTGAGACCTTAGAACTTATATCTCAAGGTGGGTGGCGCATTTACGTTGTAGATGTCTATGGGCTCCAGTAACCAGTTAACACCAGGTGGGCTGTGAGATCGTCCAGCCATCTAAGCAATAAAAAAAAAAAAAAAGATACATCTATTACGAGTATATGAACCAGTGTCACAAGCAATTGTTTATCTTGGAAACATGTTTCATTCTTTGTTAATTGCAATCGAATCTGGGTCCCAAACATGCTAGTCAGTTTTTTTAAAATACTATTTTTTGCTACTTAATTTCTAAACTATTGGAATTATAAGATCAATTTAATTAAGTTCTTTATAATATAATTATCTTGGAAACATGATTCATTCTTTGTTAATTACAAATTAAAAAGGGAGCTGAAACTGTGCAACATCTATATTTAAAACAATTACTTTTTTGGGTTAATTATTTGTAATATCAAAAAAAGGAGACCAAAAATCTTTCCCAAAGATATTGAACTGAATCTGGACCCCAAAACTACTAGTTAATTTTTTTAAATATTTATAGTTGCTACTTAATTTCAGAACTATTGGTCACATAAGATCAATTTTATCAAGTTTTTTTATATATTCCAATAATAAAATGTTTTAAAGTCCTCATATATGGTGTGTAACACAACGTACCTACTGTCTCCGGTGGTCTGCGCGTAGCCGCCTTGCACGCGCCCTCCCCTCCCCCCTCTGCCCCCCTCAGCACCGCGCCCCCCTCTGCCCCCTTCACCACCGCGACCCCCTCGCCCTCCTCCACCTCGGCCGCCACCACTCTAAAATTTCAATCAAAATATATATATGTACATTACGTCGCTGTCAAACCAAAATCTGCTACGTTCACTTTTTTAGATTTTAACTTCTTGACCTTTTCGTATAGTTAGTTCACAGCCCTATCTACCGTATAAAAAAAACTGTTATATGTCTATAGCTTTAATATTTATCTATAGCTTTCATTTGATATAAGTTCTTAAAAATTCACCTTCATATAAAATTTTATATGAAAATGTTTTTACTCGTTAATTCAAAATAGAGTTTTTGCACATAGCAGATTTTGGTTTGACAGCGACGATTAGCTTCTTTATATATTAAAGGGGAGAGTCGTATTGGAACAGTTTTTAATTTTAATAAACCCGTAAAAAGGTAAAATGTAAACAGAAAATGGTCACAATAAGAAACAGTACAATTTTTTTCTTGTCATGGAAACTTTTCAAATTATTGTAGAACTCAACAATTTTTTTTTAAAAGTCTCAGTAACGAGACTTTTAGGACTAGTCTTACTTTTTCATTCTGTGATATGAAAAATAATACGGACCAAAATGAGACGAAGATGATTAATTTCGGACTTCAATCAATAATTACTTTAATCAAATTTTTTTTTTTATTGCTTAGTTGGTTGGACGAGCTCACAGGCCACCTGGTGTTAAGTGGTTACTGGAGCCCATAGACATCTACAACGTAAATGCGCCACCCACCTTGAGATATAAGTTCTAAGGTCTCAGTATAGTTACAACGGCTGCCTCACCCTTCAAGCCAAAACGAATTACAGCTTCACAGCAGAAATAGGCAGGGCAGTGGTACCCGCGTGGACTCACAAGAGGTCCTACCACCATTAATTACGCAAATTATAATTTTGCGGGTTTGATTTTTATTACACTATGTTACTCCTTCACCGTGAAAGTCAATCGTGAACATTTGTGGAGTACGTATTTAATTAGAAAAATTGGTACCCGCCTGCGGGATTCGAACACCGGTGCATCGCTTCAACACGAATGCACCGGACGTCTTATCCTTTAGGCCACGACGACTTATCATATTAAAAACACAAACATACCGGAGCTGATGATCTCTGTTGCCAGGAGGGCATCTCTGGCGGTGGAGGTTGCTGCTCATTGGGTCTACCACCTCGGTCTGGTACCTGAATTATAACATCAAAAAATATCTTAAAATTTTGTCTACCACTTCAATCGTTCATCTCTGACCATGAAAACTGTTATATATTTGAAACGTCAAAAATGATATAACTACTAAATAACAGCGACATTAAACAATATCAGTATCAGACTATACTGAGATCTTAGAACTTATGTCTCAAGGTGGGTGGCGCTTGTAACCACTTAACACCAGGTGGGCTGTGAGTTCGTCCACCCATCTAAGCAATAAAAAAAAAACTATTTCATTTTATAGTTACTTTTACAAACAGAGCCCTTTGTACAAGGCTGAGGTATTGAAAGAGTCACAGATTACTGGACATCTGAAGGGCGACAACCTTACAGACTGACCGGCTTCCTAGGGTGGAAGAAGTGGTCCCAGCTCACACAAGAGGCCTTTTGTCATTGAGTTGCAGCCACGAGCACATCTTTCAAGATGGTTAGCCATGTGTGCTCGCATAGCTTAATTGACAACAAACAATTCCGATTGTTTAAGAACTTACTTGTCCAATCAGAACTTTGTTGACATCGCTTCTGGTATTCTTTCTAACAGTAGCACTGGAAGTCTTCTCTACTTGCAGCAGCGACGTTCT
The DNA here is from genome assembly GCF_003987935.1 of Bombyx mandarina. The sequence continues at coordinate 393,647 of NW_021011548.1, read as the reverse complement.
GGCCGCTAAGAAGTCTGACAGTTTCACATCTGGCTTCGGTTTCAGATGTTCCCGTTTCGGACGATAAGTGGACTGGATTGCGTCCTTCTGCGTTTTCAATCGATCTGACCACTGCAAACGGTTTAATGTTTTAGTTTTTATGAGTTCACATACATGACAATATGAATGTCAATATGCACAAGGCAGATATATTATTTATTGCTTAGATGGGTGGACGAGCTCACAGCCCAAAGTGGTTACTGTAGCCCATAGATATCTACAACGTAAATGCACCACACACCTGGAGATATAAGTTCTAACATCTCAGTATAGTTACAACGGCTGCTCTACCCTTCAAGCCGAAACGCATTACTGCTTCACGGCAGAAATAGGCACGGCGGTGGTACCTAACCGTGCGGACTTTCAAGAGGTCCTACTACCAGTGTAGTGTTGCTAGGACCAAGGTAGATATTTCAAATGTATTGTATAAAGATGATCTTTCACAATGGAATGCATACTGCTTCATGGCAGTACGGAAGCTGATACAGTACTTACACTAATGCTGCCAATTGGGGAATTAATCGGGAAATTGCCAAGGGCTAATTGCCTTCTACAACGCTCATGAGAAGAGCAAAGGCAGGACTATTCTAGATGGGCATGACCACAGTAAAATATATTAATTCGATCCTATCCAAAGTCTGTATTGTAAAAATTTATTTACAATATATATATATATGTATATACTCATTTTCTATTCATAGTTAAGTTAATTATAAATTAAATTTTACAAAGACTTTAATATTATTATCTCTTTGTGCAGTATATAATTTTTTGTCTAAAAAATTTAAAAACATGTAATTTATAGGTATAAGTTTACCTCAAAACTTTGTATGGTACATTCCAATCTGGTTATAAGTGTCTCTCTCCTTAGTCTGTATTCTTCAAACATCTCCGTGAAGCTTGTCTCCAATTGTTTCCAATCTTTGTCACTTAAAGCCTTGTTGTACAGTGGCTTACCAACTAATTGTTCACCTGTAGAATATATTTAGCTCGATAACTAGCCCTCAACTTTTTATATCAATGGGTGTTCAAATTTAGAAATATTAATAGCCATTGGTGTTTTTTGACTTTTCTACCATATATTCTGTATAAATAGTAAAAGTTTAAGCTAGATTGTATTATGAACTTGCACAGAAGTATCTAACAAATTTCTCCCTGCCCTGAAGTAATAAATTCGTTCTGATTTAAAAGGTGGGGCTTGTTATCTAATATGAGTGAGACTAGAGCTCATGTTCTGACGAGCTGAGCGCTGGCATCAATGTTATTATAACTAGTCAGGTCATAAGTATTGTCACACAGTAAAAACTTTTCTTTTAGAATGCTGGCCACAAAAAAGTTTATTGAATTCGAATTTCGAATTGTTCATGAAAATAAAAATGTATACTTTTAGAATTTTTACTCATTTTTAAATATGGAGTGGACGCTTAAAGAAGACCGTGTCGCAGTTATTGCGTTGCATCGTTGCGGTTACGCGCCAATTCAAATTTTTAACATACTGAAAAATTTAAATATAACCAAAAGATTCGTTTATCGTACCATCAAACGATACAATGAACTCTAGTGTAGATGACAGGTCAAGAAGTGGTCGCCCTCGGTCTGTTAGGACTCCAGCAGTGATAAAAGCTGTGAAGGCGCGAATTCAAAGAAATCTCAAACGTAAGCAGAAACTGTTGGCCCTTCAGATGGGGTTAAGCAGAACCACGGTGAAAAGGGTGTTAAATGAAGACTTAGGGCTTCGGGCATATCGAAGAAAAACAGGACATCGTTTGAATGCTCGTCTAATGGACCTGAGACTGAAGAGATGCCGCGCTTTGTTGAAGCGGTACGCGGGAAAAAAATATCGGGAAATTCTTTTTTCGGATGAAAAAATTTTTACCGTAGAAGAGAGCTACAACAAACAAAATGATAAGGTGTACGCACACAGTAGTGAAGAAGCGAGCAACCGTATTCCGCGTGTCCAACGAGGTCATTTTCCATCCTCGCTCATGGTATGGTTGGGAGTTTCTTATTGGGGCTTAACAGAGGTACATTTTTGTGAGAAAGGTGTAAAAACGAATGCAGTTGTGTATCAAAATACAGTCCTGACGAACCTTGTGGAACCTGTTTCTCATACCATGTTCAATAACAGGCACTGGGTATTCCAACAAGATTCGGCGCCAGCTCATAGAGCGAAGAGCACACAAGACTGGCTGGCGGCGCGTGAAATCGACTTCATCCGGCACGAAGACTGGCCCTCCTCCAGTCCAGATTTGAATCCGTTAGATTACAAGATATGGCAACACTTGGAGGAAAAGGCGTGCTCAAAGCCTCATCCCAATTTGGAGTCACTCAAGACATCCTTGATTAAGGCAGCCGCCGATATTGACATGGACCTCGTTCGTGCTGCGATAGACGACTGGCCGCGCAGATTAAAGGCCTGTATTCAAAATCACGGAGGTCATTTTGAATAAACTTTAGTGTCATAAGAATCTATGTTTTGTTAAGTTCATTTTGGTATATGAATGGTTACATAATGAATAAACTTGTTTCAATTATTTTACATTAAACATGTGACAGAATTTATGACCTGACTAGGTATAACTCATGTCATAAATCAAATGAAATAGTAACAATAGCAGTAAAATTTAAAGTCAATCAAAAGTAAACAATTTTATTTTTTGGTTTATTTTTATTTTTATTGGTCTTGTGAGTGGTCATCGTAGCCCATGGACTTCAGCAATGCCAGAGACAGAGCCAAGCTGCTGCCCACCTACTTATCTAGTGAAACTATAAGGTATTTTATTCTTATTATTTATTACCTTTTCTGAGCCCTTAAGACTGTTAACAATAAGCAATATGTTTTCGATTAGAAAAATAATTAAATCTCTTTTTTACCTTCCTTTTGTATGGTATCCTTTAATTTTCCTTCCAGTTTGGAGAATAACACTTCCGGAGTGATATTCGGTGGTGGTTTGTTAAATTTTAGAGTAATCAATATATCTTTGAGATCTTTGGCTGTTGGAGATTCACGCTGAAAATTAGTGTATCGTTGTTGAAGACTAGAATTTCAGTTTTTTTGAATAAACTGCAGCTGTTAAAGATAATATATTTTCTGCATTGAGCAAATTATATGCCCAAAGAGATCAAGAATAAGGACAGCCACCCAGTTTATGCAAGATTTAGACTTGAACAAAAATGCAAACTGCAAACTTTTAAAACCCTATTTTATTTACACAGCATAATCTTAACTCAAAATAAATGGTTCAAATTAAATATGATTACGTATATACCATAACAATCTCCATGCCTGAGCCCTTATCTTGTGGACGATCTACATTCACCATTCTAGCTGCCATGAGCTCGGAGATCAGGTAATCAAGCAGTAACAGACGATCGTCTTTAGATTGTAGTCGAGATGACATATGACCTGTTTAAACATAGTTTAATAGTTTATTATTATACAAATCCATTAAGGTTGTTGAACTAGCTCACAGCTCTCACGGCAAGCACGGCCAGTGGTGATTCAGACCACCTGACCACCACTGCCCATCATTTATTATCCAAATTGTAATTGTTGCAGGTTTCACTTTTATTACACTGTTATTTCTTCATCATGGAAATCATTCGTGAAAGTGTGCTAGTTACATTAGAAAAATTGGTACCATGTTGTAGTATTTAAGAACTGGCACAGTCACATTGTTCAATACAGATGTACCAGACGACATAACCTGTAGGTCATGATAACATCAAACTAGGTATCATCATTCTGACTCTGGTTTAAATGGTAATAGTAACCACACTCTAATAGTAGTTGACCCAGCAGACTTCCTAGTGCCTCAATCGATAAATAAAAGACCTAAACTTTTGTATAAAATAAACTTAAAACAAACAAAAGGAATCCGTCCAACGGGGGACACATCAAATGAAAACAAAATTGTTATTTTTATTTAATTTTTATTTAATTCCAAGCATTTCCATATTTATCTAATTTTTAAGCCTTCTCTGGAAATAATTCAAGACCAAAATTAGCCAAATCGGTCCAGCCGCTCTCGAATTTTTGCAAGACTAACGTACGCAATTCATTTATATATGTAGTTAGATAGATACATAGAAGATAGATTGGTTATTAATGTTTAATAGTTACTCACCTGTTACCAATTTCTTGTAGGGACATCCCAATTCTTTCAAAAATGAACTAAGTTCCAGCAGGAACGAGCTTGAATCGTCTGGATCATTAATCATGTTTACAGTCTCTTCGAGGTGACAGAGATTCTTCAACTCTTCGGCCAATATGTGCACAAGTTTGGTGAAGTCAAGGGACTTGGCACCTCCCTCAATAGCCTTTGCAAAGACAGCTTCTTCAGAGAGTGGGCCTTCATAGCTTAAAATTGATTTCTAAGGTTTTATGACTTGTCTTACACAAAAAATTGCAGATCAAATGTCATACTTGGTTAATTTAATACATTAAAGGTTTGTTAGGCTAACTTTTTAGTAACCTTATATTGAGGAACATACACCGCAATCTAACATAGACATGTGAGTATATAATTAAAAAAATATATCAAACTAGTATAAAATTCAAATTCAATGCTTTTATATTAAGAGGAAGATATATTAAACGAAGGAAATATATCATGTAGGATTAACGAAATAGATTGGTGGAAGACTATAAATTGTACCTCTTTTAAGTAGAAAAACCATTATTAACAATACTACTACATAAAACTACTTTTATGGTTAATCTAGCGTTTTTATTGTGATTGTATTGTTTCCGACATATGGAACACTTTACAGTTTTCGTGGTCATACACGACTGAACTGTGAGAGTAGGTTTAGTTATGTCTAAGACTAGGGAACACCGAAAAAAAAAAAAAAGTCCGCTTTTTTTCTTATCGTGATTGCTTAAAAACGCTAGGTTATATATACTCGTAGATAGGTAATAGTACTCGTTAGGTTAAGGAATTCTATGTTGTCAACGAAGAATATAGAAATAGTCAAACCAACAGGATCTGTCAATATTAATTCTGAATTTACCATATTGCGAAATGTTTTTCGGTAACGCCAACGTGTCGTTTTGAAGCTTCTTAATTTATCAATTTTAAAGAACATTTTTATAATGAAAATAATAGAACCGGTGATTTTAACTTGATCAAACCTACAAAAAATTATAACCGTACATACCTCAAGTCGCTAAGTGAGTCCAATATTTCGTTTTCCATTTTAGTCAATAACCTCTTACTAAAGTTCTGTACTTTTTCTTAAATTACTGACTAAAACACAGTTTTACTTGGGATAAGAAATTCTGAAAAATAGATTTCAGCCGGCGTTCCAGGTCTTTTATATTTTAATCATAGATTAAACGTTTAACCATCGATAAGACAATTGAAGTCAAGACATTTTATGGATGGAGCCCTGCGTTCTATTCCTTTAAGCCACAAAACACCAAGAATACAGAAACTAAACATGAAATAATTACGCATTAGAATCAGGCACGCATAGACAGGCACGAAATCACGAACCCAAAGCTTCCAACTCTATGAGGCGCCTCGTAAATATATGAGATTTTTGTCTGCTGTAGAAGGTGAAATTAAAGTTAGAATGTAAATGTTAATTTTTTTAATTATACCACAATAAATCATATAACTAAATAACTTATTATGCCTTAAAGCAGAACAGGATTTTTGTAAATTGAAAATCGAAGTTCATAAACACGAATCCCACATAAAACAGATTCACTACAGAAAAAGCAGCAGTATTCTCAGCGCATAGTTCTGTCGCCAATCTCGTATTACTAGTGGTAGGACATATTTCGTGTCGGCTTCGGTGGGTTTTGTTATCACTTCCACACGCTGTAATTCCAACGGGCTAATGAACCGGCAGTTCTCGTTTTCATGTACAGGAACGTTTTTTTTTTTAGAAATTTCTTCTATAGCCTGTCAAATTTTTTTCCTGATAGTTGAAACCTTAGAAGAAGGAATTTTACTTTCAACTACTTTCGAGACGCAAATTTCAAGAATTATGTCTTTAAATTTATATTCTGCCATCCTGTAAATAAAACACATATTTTAAAATAATTCTCAAGACGATAAAGCCCCCAATTGGTGCGCTCACTCGAAATGACATTTCATAAATTAGCTGTGGAAAATTTCTGATGTTTCGGTAGTCTTTTTTTTTTTTGTTGCCTTGTTGTGTGGACGAGCTCACAGCCCACCTGGTGTTAAGTGGTTACTGGAACGCATAGACATCTACAACGTAAATGCGCCACACACCTTATGATATAAGTTCTAAGGTCTCAGTGTAGTTACAACGGCTGCCCCACCATTCAAACCGAAACGCATTACTGCTTCACGGCAGACATAGGCGGGGCGGTGGTACTTACCCGTGCGGACTCACAAGAGGTCCTACCACCAGTAATTACGCAAATTATAATTTTGCGGGTTTGATTTTTATTACACGATGTTATTCCTTCACCGTGGAAGTCAATCGTGAACAATTGTTAAATACGTATTTCATTAGAAAAATTGGTACCCGCCTGTGGGATTCGAACACCGTTGCATCGCTATATACGAATGCACCGGACGTCTTATCCTTTAGGCCACGACGACTCTCAAGTCGTCTTCAAGACGTCTCTCAAGTCTTTCGTGCACGCTTACAAATCCACTCATTAACATTTTGACGTAGGTATTTCCAATATTCAAGGGACATGCGAACGTAATAAAACGTGAAATGACGTTTACTTTTATTTCAGACCTTGTAGGCTCAGTGAATTTGTAGGCGTGAGGTTTTTTTTTCCTACCTATTCTGATAGCCTTGAGAGGCTATTTCAGCCTAACGTTTGTAGGTGAGCTCACGGGGCTCAAACCGGAGAGTTGCTAACACTGACTCTAGCAAGAGCAGTGCTTCGCAGAATCTACCACCGGATCGGAAACGCGACCCACTGAGAAGATCCGGCGAGAAACTCAGTGGGCTGTGTCTATGGGTTAGTTCGCTCGTCGAGCCCTTCGTCGCAAGCGACGGGTTCGACGAGGACGGTGACCGGAGGCGTGAGGTGATGGTTTGCTCAATAGATATAAAATAATTAATAATTGGGAATTTAATTGTTTTTATGATCAAACAATCACCAATAGTCGTCAAACAAACGATAATTGTTCAAAATTAATTAATCTGAGCGATAAAAATAAAGATACATAATGAGGGGGACCACTTTAACGATGATCATTTGTTTAATTAATTATAAATAAATAAAAGACGACTAACAATTTTTACATTCGAACAAACGACGAACAAATAATAAAAAATAAAAAAAATCCGAAAATCAAAAAAAGGGAGGCTAAATTCACTGAGCCCAAATTCAGTGAGCCCGAAACTTGTAGGTATGTGTTCAATTAGTTGACATCGCGTACACCTTTCGAAGTTTGGAGAATCGGCTCGATTAAGCAGGCCATACTATTGTAAGTTTTCGTATTACTTCCGACTTTCGAAGGCAATCCAAGGGAAATTTCTTAATTGTCCGACGACAGCCCTAAATTCGTACAACTTAAATTACACGTGTTATTTAGATTTTAAAAAGAATATCAACTATTACGTGCGTCGAAATTGGTTTACGGGCATAAATCTTTGAAAAGTGATTCAAACTATCACTTAGGTAACACATGATATCACAGGTATATTGCCAACATTTGGGCTGGGCTGGGCGGCGTTCCGCAAATTGCTTCCAGTGGAGTTTTTTCATCGCACATCCCACAGTGCCTGAAAACGAAAGCTTTTAACCAGTGCGTCCTACCGGTAATGACTTAGGAAGCCGAGACGTGGACACTCACTGTACGTTTGATCCGTCAGCTCGAGGTCGCTCAACGAGCCATGCTCGGAGTTTCTCTGAAGGATAAAATCCGGAATAAGTATATTCGACAGATAACTAAAATCATCGACATAACTCAAAGAGTCAGCAAGCTGAAGTGGCAGTGGGCTGGCCATATATGCGTAGAGCTCACGATCGCTGGAGCAGACGGGTTCTCGAGTGGAGACCTCGCAGCGGAAGACGTAATGTGAGACGCCCCCGGCTCAATGATCTCTGAAGGGTGGCTGCCAAGAGGAGGATGAGTAGAGCCAAAGACCGGGCTCAGTGGGGAGAGGCCTATGTCTAGCAGTGGACAGTGCGGAAAAATATGTATTTAGTGTGCGGACGCAATTCGTACTACCAGTACTAATAGATACTTAATGTTGATAGGGTATTTTGTGAGTGTACATGGTTAGGTTTCACCACCCTGCTTATTTCTGCCTGACTTTGAGAAATGTATAAAATTTATGAATAAGAAATAAGTAAAAGTTTTCTAACCGACTACAAAATTTCAAAGCGATTTGAAAACATCGAACACTTAATTTATGGACATTATAAATAAAGTTGACAGTTCGTACGTAAATCATTCTCACAAATTGATTTATGCTTAGAAAAATCGGTGTCAAAATTGAGTCGTTTAAATAAACAATGATAGACGGGAAGGCATAACAATTTCATATGTTTAGTGTTTAAGACGAAACGTATTAACCGGTACGATAATAATATCTGTGTTCAAACACGTTTTCTACATACAAGCTGAGGCCGACAATCACAGTTTTTCCACTACCTACCAAACAATCACAAATGCGTTGTACGCGAGAGCTACACGACATCCGAGCCGAGGTAGTAGTAGGGAGCGAGAGCTAGCGAAACAAGTGAAACAACACACACACAGTCGACCGCGCTGGCTGACGCGGTGAACGTTTGTAACTTCGCGCCATTTCAATCAACTATAAAACTTAAAACGCATTTGGATACCATTTAAAATCATATTCAAAACACAGGAATGTGATCAGTGATCGTGATAAAACAACTTATGTGCCATAAAATTAAGTGATGAAAACATAAATTTTTTTTCAAGTTTTAATAATGAGTGTTTTAATATTGTTTTTTGTGTACGTTTTTGTGCCGTGTGTTTTTGGCCAAGAGGCCGCGGCTTGTTATGGTGCTGGCAGCGTTGCAGGTGCAGCAATAGGTGCTTTCATAGCTGCACTTATTTTGGTTGCAGCTGCTTATTACCTTCGCAAATTGTATTGGAAGTCACGTAAAGGTGAGCAAGCGCGTCGCTTAAACTTTAGTTTCACAAATTCCCACGTATAATCATGACAATTATAAAAGTGAATCGTAATTAGTATCTACATAGTTAATAAATGAATTACAAATCACATGATTAACGATTTATTATTAACTTCATTGGAATCTCAATATCTACTTAGGTCTGAAACGTGTTTCGTGTCATTCATTCGCTAAGTGATACTGCATTTAGTGATGTAACTAAGTTGTTTGCTTTTGTAACGTACCTAACTGCGTTTTCTAGTTTGAAGAACGTTAAGCAAGATTTCCTTTTAAGAAAACGAGTCGGGGAAATCGATTTACTGCGTTACTGTTAAAAGATAAAATTCGAATGTATTACAAACTCGAGAGATGTGTGAATGCGTTTGTTTTAACAAATATCTATGTGTATACACTACGCTTCTCAACCATGAAGTAGTCGCATCTATTCCGGGCACGTGCTAAGCTACGCAAGCATTCACTTATCTATTGATAAAAATAGGCAAAGACAAAAGATAAGTAACATTTTCTTCTCGCTTTGTGAACCGAGTTTTTGGTAGGTATGTCATAAACAAATGTTTAATGGGCTTTAGAGTTATCACTAGCAAAACATAAAATGCAAATACTAGTATGTATGTACATATGTAAAAACATGCTCATGAAGAGTAAGCGACAGAAAACAATGTTTAATTTGATAAATTTCAACAGCTCCGAAAATTGGTTCATTCAATATTTAGATCCCATAATTTCGAAACAACAGATATATCATTGATACGTTTACTAGATTTACCTAATTTTTCTACCGTGAGTCTTTTGACTTTGTCGAATCTTGCCTTATCCAGTATAATTTTGATATCAAATCTACGGCTTGCGATAAGTTAAGAAACGACGGAAAGGAATCTCAAGTACTTTCGTATTTGTGTTTAGGAATGCCCACCGGTCGACTACAAGTATTGTTAGTATAAAGGGCTCCTTTATCGACGCGTGGTATTTTCTCGATATTTCTTTTTATGCTCAGGTCAGAGGGCTACCTCAAGAAGGCTTTAGAGGAAGAGGTATACCTGAGAATAAATTAACCCACAGACACAGCCCACTGAGTATCTCGCCGGATCTTCTCAGTGGGTCGCGTTTCCGATCCGTTGGTAGATTCTACGAAGCACGGCTCTTGCTAGGGTTCGTGTTAGTAGCGTCGTCAGGTTTGAGCCCCGTGAGCTCAACTACTATTTAAGGTTACGCTGAAATAGTCTCTCAAGGCTATCATCAGCTTGGGTAGAGAAAAAAAGGTCGACTGCAAGTATTGTTAGCATGAAAGGGCTCCTATTTTCGAAGCTTGGTATTTTCTCGATATTTCTTTTTTATGCTCAGGTCAGAGGGCTACCTGAAGAAAGCTTTAAAGGAAGAGGTAGACCTGAGAAAAAATAGATGGATTGCGTGAAAGACGATGTGTGTTCCGGTCATCGTTCTTGTCGAACCCGTCGTTTGCGACGAAGGGCTCGACGAGTAAATTAACCCACAGACACAGCCCACTGAGCTTCTCGCCGGATCTTCTCAGTGGGTCGCGTTTCCGATCCGGTGGTAGATTCTGCGAAGCACGGCTCTTACTAGGGTTTGTGTTAGCAACGTCATCAGGTTTGAACCCCGTCAGCTCACCTACTAGTTAAGGTTACGCTGAAATAGCCCCTCAATGCTCTCAGCTTGGGTAGGAAAAAAATTGTGTGTAAGAGGGGATTGAACGATGAAATGGTAGATATGATAGAGGAGTATGGAAGGAGAAAACATGTTGCGCCGACCAGAGGTGACTGGGAGAAGGACAGGAGAATGATGATGTCAGAGGGCTCCATGTCCAACTATAAACAGTATCGGAAGCTTCTAGAAATCATAACATTGTATGTTCATTATGCTCTTAATATGCTCTATTACCTTTTTTTTTATGATTAAGAGATTACTGGTGGCCCGGAGGCCTTTCCAGTTTCACCAGGACATGTGGGCGAGCAAAGGCTCAACCAGGAGGGGTGGGATTTGCTAACAACTGTCCGAGCGCCTCCGAAGGAGACTTAACAACTCAAGAGCAGCTGCTTCGCGAATGAATCTGCTACCGGATCGGAATCGCGACCCACTGAGAAGATCCGGCGAGAAACTCAGCGGGCTGATGCATGGGTTAGGTTGGACGTCGACCTCTTTGTCGAGTTCCATGACTACGGTTACCGGGGTTCCTCAGGGTGCTCCTAGTGTTAGAGCTGAAGGTATCTAATGCAAGAGCTATTGGATCTGATGGATCCGTAAGGACGTGGCAGTCTCTATTACTTATAATTGTGGAGAGTTCTCAACGGCTTGGTTGAATCCCTGGCGTTGCTGACGTCCATGCGCAACACTAGCCACTCACCATCAGACCGTACGCTCGTTTGTCTACAAAAGACAAAAAATGGAGAAATAACAAATTTAGCGAGTTGCGTTTTTATCACAATATGATGATATTTAATAATAGATATTCGTGATCGTGTACTAGATATGTATTTGCTTAGAGCAATTTTTAACTGCCTGGAATGCTTTAATCACTGATATCACTCGACACCAGTACACTCCGGTCTCTCAATGGGTTCATATTCAAACGCTTCTTATTTCGATAAATAATAAAAATATTGGTAAAATAATAACCAATAAGTAATAAAAAAAATTACCATCGCACCGCCCGCCACCGGAGTAGAGTTCATCCGTACTACCTGGAGCCACTGCGGTCATCCACAGTGCGTTTCCAGGGGTCTTTTTTGCCACGTACCATCCGGCTATGGGATGAACTCCCCTCCACGATGTTTCCCGAGCGCTATGACATGTCCTTCTTCAAACGAGGTTTGTGAAGAGTATTAAGCGGTAGGCAGCGTTTTGGCTGTCCCTGGCATTGCTGAAGTTCATGGGCGACGGTAACCACTCACCATCAGGTGGGCCGTATGCTCGTCTGCCTACAAGAACGATAAAAAAAATAAAAAAACTCATTAGTCTTATATTACCGGTAGCGGGGTGTATTCTTAGGGCGCATTGATCGATATCAGGTCGCGATTTGCGACTATTTGCATACCTAAACCGGGTTCAGAAATCAAGATGAGAGGTGTGACAATGATAAAATTCATCACTATAGTCAACCGAACACGCCAATATTAAAACAATGTAAGAAGTGATTATAAGGAATTTTAATTAAATTAAAATTAATTATGTATTTAGCTGAATACGCACTGCTTGTTCAAGTATTGTTTTATATTAGTGTATGCTTATTAGTAGTGTATGTTTATTATTACGATATATTTTTCGTACGTTTTAGCCCCAAATGACGTGACGCGTTGCTGAATTTTTCAAAATATCACCGTAATATCTCAAATTTTGTCGGTAGTGCTCATAATTTACGACCAAAAACTGCATTCTAAATCGACATCGAACTTCGCATCTTGTTAAAACGTAAAACCAACTGAAATTCTATCAACACGCCACGCCGCATGATTATGAGAACGTAAATTCATTAAAAAATGATAAAGATAAAACGGGAATTTGCTTAAGATAAAACTGATAGTGAAATGAATTCGTAATACATATTATATACGATATCAATCGTGACTTAGCCAGATTACTTACTAGAGACAAGTTTGAGAATCGGTGTCCTAATGACCGACGTAGCGTTGTAACCAATAATTTTTTTCCTACCTATGCTGACAGCCATGAGAGGCTATTTCAGCTTCACCCTAGCGTGTAGGTTAGCTCACGGGGCTCAAACCGGAGTGTTAGCATCGGAAACGCGACCCACCGAGAAGATCCGGCGAGAAACTCAGTGGCCTGTGTCTATGGGTTAATTCGCTCGTCGAGCCCTTCGTCACAAGTGACGGGTTCGACGAGGACGGTGACCGGTGCTTGTGGTACCTAAAAGCACCGTTAATGGATCGGGAGGATCCGTAATGACGTGCTTAGGGCGACGTCGACTGTTTACCATTCGGTCTACAGGATCGGGTATGTAATTTCCAGCGGCCACGACAAGAGGGTTCTCATGTCGTGCCGCCTTCTCAAAGTGGCGCAATGATGCCGACTGTAGATACTTACGGACTAAAATGTAACCAACGAGCTTGTGTATACCAAGAAAGTGTCTGAAATTTGACTTTACGTAGGATAAGGAGGTAGTAATCGCTATCCTGCTAACACCTCCCGCGATAAGACTTGAAGACATCCGCTTAATAATAGAATTTGAATTTCGATTTGATCCCTCGAGTTAGGTGCCGGTATCAGGTTTCTAGGCCACTGAACCACTACTGCAACATGTGCTCCATCCAACCAGAGCAAGAAACTATTAACGAACAACCGACTTCACCAAACAAAATGACAACAACATCAATGCAGTCGAAGTCAATCAGTCAAGGAGTCACATGAGAAGCACCAGCTCTCAAATAAAAAAGAATCATTGAAATTCATTCACTCAGTAAAAAGTTTTGAGTTGGCACTTGTTGCCAAAAAAAAAACGCCGAATTGAATTGAACCTCACCCCTTTTTCTTAAAAATCGGTTAAGGATTATTAAAAAAAAAAAACTAGAAGTTTGTTTAGTAATTGAATGAACTTCGTCTAGTTGTCTAGAAACCTCAGTGTCTGCCCGTTACCGGAGATATGCTGTTACTTTAACGCACGAATGGTAACGGTCACCAGACCGGAGGAATATTCTCAGTGGGTCGCAATTCCGACCCGTTGAAGGATTTTTTTTAATTTTTTTATTGCATAGATGAGGGGACGAGCTCTACAACGTATATGCCGCCACCCACCTTGAGATATGAGTTCTAAGGTCTCAAGTATAGTTACGGGGGCTGCCCCACCCTTCAAACCGAAACGCATTACTGTTTCACGACAGAAATAGGCAGGGTAGTAGTACCTACGCGTGCGGACTCACAAGAGGCCCTGCCACCAGTATTTACGCAAATTATAATTTGGCGGGTTTGATTTTTATTAAAGAGGCCCTGCCACCAGTAATTACGCAAATTATAATTTGGCGGGTTTGATTTTTATTAAACGATATTATTCCTTCACCGTGGAAGTCAATCGTCGGAAGTCATTTGTTATTGCATCGCTCAACACGACTGCACCGGACGTCTTATACTTTAAACCACGACGACTTCAAATACAAATTCAACCAAACACTGCTCTTGCTACGGTCAGTGTTCATAATTCTTTCAGGTTTAGCCTGGGAGCTCATCTATCGGTGCCTTAATAGTTTAAATAGCCCATTATCAACCACTACCAACCATACCAACGATTAGGTAGGGATAAAAAACACACACACGCGGGTATGTTTTCGTGTATATGTGAATATCTTGATAATGTCAACTCCAACTCCAACTCCTGAAAAGCGAATCGATCGCTGGCTCGTCCGATTCGGATTAGAATTTCTTGCTTTGGGCTTCGAGGAATTATTGACGTGATTGTAATATCAAACAGGTGTTCAGATAAATTGGTTTTAGTCGCTCGATTTGTTAATACGATATGAAGGGAAATGTTTACCCTAAATTTACTTGTCGTTTTGCGTATAAACATTGGGTGGTCGCTGGGTGTATCATTCCCGATCCTGCGGACAGAATGGAAAGCAGTCGACGTCGCCCAAAACACGTCATCTCGGATCCTCCCGATCCACTAACGGTGCTTCTAGGTACTTCAAGCATCGGTCATCGTTCTCGTCAAACCCGTCGATGGCGACGGCTCGACAAGTAAATTAACTCTCAGACACAGCTCACTGAGTTTCTCGCCGGATCTTCTCAGTGGGTCGCGTTTCAGAACCGGTGGTAGATTCTGCGAAGCACGGCTCTTGCTAGGGTTCGTGTTAGCATCGTCGTCAGGTTTGAGCCCCGTGAGCTCACCTACTAGTTAATGTTCCGCTGGAATAGCTTCTCTAGGCTACCAGCATAGGTAGGGGAAAAAAAAAGCTGGGTGTATTATGAGCTTACTCCCATGCGCACCCAGGCATAAGGTAATAGTACTCATCAAACTCATCGAAGACAGAGAGACAAAAGACGAAAATGAATTCTGGAAACCTCGCGATACGTTCCCGAATACGTCGGTCATTGTTTTTGAGACAATAGACAATGCGCTTAGTCGTTTCGTATATAAAAGGCAAAAGGTTTTATTATATTAGGTTCTTAAAAGATTTTATTTTATTTATTCAGAACGTTAATATTTTTGTAATTGACACAAAACCTTCAATTTTTTTTCTTTTCTTAAAAGGAGTTCACGGTCCGGTTGCTATGTTACAGGAGCCCATAGAGCCCAACGTAAAGGCCGCTAGCCACCTTGAAACATGAGTTATAACAGTCACATGTAATCGCGATCCTCAGCAGTGAGGTAACGATGAAGAAGATTTTTTTTATTTTTTTTATTGCCCTTGTAGGCAGACGAGCATACGGCCCACCTGATGGTGAGTGGTCACCGTCGCCCATGGACTTTAGCAATGCCAAGGGCAGAGCCAAGCCGCTGCATACCGCAAATACATCGAACGTACAATAAATAATATTAGAGGTCCCGCAGTAGTCGAAATTCGTCTATAATTAATTGGAATTGTAAGTTTGTACACTATTATGATTGTATTTTATACTTCTATAATCACAAGTTTCGCCAAGACTACATTATAAAAAAATATTAATAAAGACAAACAATATTTGAGTCGACTATTATCAAAGCCGGCAATGTGACTTTTGGACAATTATTGGTAAATCAGAAAAACGAATTATTGACTTTGTATTCCATTGGCAGTCACAAAACTCTTCTGAACGACATCTTAGATAAATAACAGGTTAAGTATTAACCTTTATTTAATGCAGGTTTTGAACCGAATTCTTTGAAGGAGACGATTATATTCAAATCANTGAGTCGACTATTATCAAAGCCGGCAATGTGACTTTTGGACAATTATTGGTAAATCAGAAAAACGAATTATTGACTTTGTATTCCATTGGCAGTCACAAAACTCTTCTGAACGACATCTTAGATAAATAACAGGTTAAGTATTAACCTTTATTTAATGCAGGTTTTGAACCGAATTCTTTGAAGGAGACGATTATATTCAAATAAATCTGGATTGACATATCCATAACATTTTTTTGTCCAAATGCACAGATTGCCACCTTTGATAATAGACGACTCATTTAATCTATTCTCAATTTGACAACAGACGTCAAGAACAAAAGTTTGACAATAAATAGTATGCATGCGTGTGTGCGTCAAATACACGGTCTGTAGTGTGTGTAATGTTTTCTTTATTGATTTAATGTATCTTTTATGCATTATTTAAAAAAAAAATTAGCATTGTGCACTTCTTCTCTATATTCTCTATAAGTGTGGAAAATTTCATGCTCCTCCGTCCGCGCAATTTTCGTAAAAAGGGATACAAAGTTTTTGCTTCACGTATTAATATATAGATACATCGCTTAATCAGTATTCATTGCCTTTAACGGTACTAACTGCAGATATTATAGAAACAGTTCGATTTACGATACAAGAAAATCATACTAATAGTTTCGCAACATTCCGTATCGCCCGATTATTTGGCAGAAATATTAATAAGATTAGAATGTCATCGCAGTGTGTGAGCGCGCATCGCTTAGACGTGTAACTTTCCCGATTTCACTCGTCCACATTGTACATAAATCGTTTTCGTAGCGTTAATCTTTGAAATTATAGTTTTTTTTTATTACTAATTACTTAGAGGTTTTTTCATTAATTTGCATCAACTAAGTTTTATGGTATGAAAGGGGCAAGAAACAGAAGCGTACAGTATTTCAATGAGCAGCTTTTTATTTCCTTACCTAGCCCTGATAGCCTTGAGAAGCTATTTCAGCTTCTCCTTGACGTGTAGGTGAGCTCACGGGGTTCAAGCCGGAAGTGTTGCTAACACTGGCCCTAGCAGGAGCAGTGCTTCGCAGAATCTACCACCAGAACGGAAACGCGACCCACTGAGAAGATCCGGCGAGAAATTCAGCGAGCTGTGTCTATGGGTTAATTTACTCGTCGAGCCCTTCGTCGCAAGCGACGGGTTCGACGAAGACGGTGATCGGAATAAGCAGCCATTAGCGGAGATGTCATTGAAAACTTATAATGAATTGTATTGTTATATTTTTCTCTCTCTGTTCTTCTGATATTCAAACAAAATGGAGGTAGTTTAAGGTCGCATATGTACATACATACGTATTCAGTGAGTCGCCATTTCGATCCGGTAAAAAGACTCTGCGAAGCACTGCTCTTGCTAGGGCTAGTGCTAGCAATTCTCTTAGGTTGAGCTCACCTACGGGTCCGTGCGAATATAGAATAGTCCCTTAGGTTACCAATAATTAAGTAGAAAAAAAAACTATATGTGGGAGACAGGATGAGTAGGTGCTCAGCTGTAAGCAGTTAATAACTAAAACCAACAAAAACAGAATTGGGAAAAAAAAATTGACGCTATATTTGAAATATCACCACGCGCTACGGTGGCGCCACCCTAATTAGTCAGTTTTCGACGGACATTATTTCTTACACAGATTGTACTCCTTACTTATACTCTCCATAGCGCATATTTTTGGCCGACGCAAAAGCGAATAAATATTAGGCCTTCCTCACTGATATTTTTATGGCGGCACTGTATATTAGGCCTGCCGTAAAAAGTTATAAACTAGATAAGCAAATGCGGTATCATGTACTCGGATTATACAGTGTGTTAGGTGCTTAATACGCTGCCACAGATATATTAAAATACGAAGATAAGACAACGGATCCGTGGTTTTCTTTTTTTTTCCTACCTATGCTGATTGCTTTGAGAGGCTATATCAGCTTCGCCCTAACGTGTAGGTGAGCTCACGGGGCTCAAACCGGAGTGGTGCTAGCACTGGCCCTAGCAAGAGCAGTGCTTCGCAGAATCTATCACCGGATCGGAAACGCGACCCACTGAGAGAAGATCCGGCGAGAAACTCAGCGGGCTGTGTCTATATGCTCAAGTTAAGCTGTGCAATGTTTTGTGTAAAAAAAATTCTATCTAAGTAAATGAGAGACTAAAAATAAAACTCGTTCTATGAGGGGGCTACATAAAAAACACGTACAAGGATAAATTTCATCGAATTCAACAAATAAAAGTAATAATGGCGCCAAATTATTAACGAATGCGAGATTTTTATATATATTAATCAAATCAAATCCGTTTGACCTTCAAACGGAATTTGTTATACTGAATATTAATGTTTAAACGTATATAACTGATAAACGTTTTTTTTAAAGATCAGTAGTAGATATAGTTTTTTTTTCCCTACCTAAGCTGAGAGCCTTGAGAGGCTATATCAGCGTAGCCTTAACTAGTAGGTGAGCTCACGGGGCTCAAACCTGATGACGTTGCTAACACGAACCCTAGCAAGAGCCGTGCTTCGCAGAATCTACCAACGGATCGGAAACGCGACCTACTTTTTTTTTATTGCTTAGATGGGTGTACGAGCTCACAGCCCACCTGATGTTAAGTGTTTACTGGAGCCTATAGACATCTACAACGTCAATCAATGCGCCACACACCTTGAGACATAAGATCTAAGGTCTCAGGTATAGTTACAACGGCTACCCCACCCTTCAAACCGAAACGCATTACTGCTTCACGGCAGAAATGGGCAGGGTGATGGTACCTACCCGCGCGGACTCACAAGAGGTCCTACCACCAGTACTCACAAGAGGTCCTACCACCACTCAGTGTTGCCAGATGACCGTGTGAATTTCCCCCCAACCTTTTTCAAAACCCCCCCGAAAATAGGCTTTTTGAAGAAAAAAACCCCCAAAACAGTTTTTACTTAAGTATTTTAAAAAAGAAATAAAAAACCAAAAGGATTCTTTTATTTTTTAATCAAGCTATCCCTATAACTTCAACCATCTCTAAACAATTATCACGATCATACATATTCACTTTCGTTATTATTATTTAAAGCATACTCGTTTTTGAAGTTAAAGATATTTAACATGTCCGATGTGGAAACAAAATTTATGCATCTATTTGGCAGTGAAAATCGAATCCTGAGAACCGTTTCGGCAGTTCCTATTGCTATTTGGTTGCATAATTTGTCCTTTATAATATGGACTTGTAAATAGTATAGTAGACTATAAGTAATTATTCTAATAGTAATTGCAAATTGATACTCAAAAAACCTCCGAAATTTCTCCCAACTAACTTTTTCCCCCCGAATGTACCCTCAAAGAATCTTTCCCCCCGAATTTTCCCCCCAAGGTCGAAAAACCCCCCGAATTTGCAGGGAATCCCCCTCATCTGGCAACTGTGCCACCACTGAGAAGATCCGGCGAGAAACTCAGTGGGCTGTGTCTGAGGGTTAATTCACTCATCGAGCCCTTCGTCGCAAGCGACGGGTTCGACGAGGATGACCGGGAGATATAGAATAGAACAGTATTCGATTTAATCGATTAGTAGCCCACTCGATTTTGAATGAATAACGGATCGCAAAACTCACACAAACTACGTCATACATGCCAATAGCGACCTTGAAACATAAGGTTAAAGTTTTAATTGCATTGGTTCTGCAACTGCTAAACACTAAGTGAACCGCGTGACCGTCTGTTCATAAACCTGTTGCAAAAAAATCCTATCTTCTTACCTTTATTTGTTTTTTATTTTAATTTTAATTAATTCTACCAAATTTTCTAAGTAATCGGGGTAACATGTTTTAACATCCTTATCTTGTTATCGAGACGCCGGCGATTAAAAGATTTCACATAATTATGTAGACATTCCGCGTACGTACAATAATGTTATCAAATGAAATACTCGTGTGTTTGATTTTTATCTATTTCACTTGTATTACACGCACGGATCAACACAATGTTGCGGGTTTATCAATGGCCAATTCCCAGAACTGTAAGTTCTAGAACACTCACACATATGACATTAAATAAGGTACGTTTTGGCGGGAGAAAAATATGTTTGATTTTTATCTATTTCACTCGTATTAGATGCACAGATCAAGGCAATGTTGCTGGGTTATCATTGGCCAATTCCCAGAACCATAAGCTCTAGAACACTCACATATGACATTAAATAAGGTATGTTTTGACGGGAGATTTTACTGAGAATCTCTAGGCTAAAAGTACAAGTAACTGATGGCCGTTAAAAAATTAAAAATAAATTGGGGTGTGAAATACGTTGTATTTTTTTTCGTTTGTTTTATAAGGAGTACCGTCTCAGTGTATTAAAAAGTATGCGCTGAAATGGAGCCATTTAAGATGTCGCCATAATAAGCAAGTGGAAGGATCTTAAAAACAGCGCCATAAACTTCATATTAATCCAGCACACTTCACTTTGTTCAAATTGTTATTTCCGTATTATTAAATACGTATTATTTCCACTTCCTACACTAGCGCTATTTCGGTGAGTCTTTAAACAATAACTTTCCTTTTTTTCCTACCTATGCTGATAGCCTTGAGAGGCTATATCAACTTCTCCTTGACGTGTAGTGTTGCTAACACTAGCCCTAGCAAGAAAAGTGCTTCGCAGAATCTACCACTGGATCGGAGACGCGATCCACTGAGAAGATCCGACGAGAACTCAGTGGGCTGTGTCTATGGGTTAATTTACTCGTCGAGCCCTTCGTCGCAAGCGACGGGTTCGACGAGGACGGTGACCGGGGCTTGTGGTACTTAAAAACACCGTTAATGGATCGGGAGGATCCGTAATGACGTCTTTAGGGCGACATCGACAACTTTCCGTTTACAGACCCTACCCTCCATGGTTTGAATTAATTTCTCCTTGCACTATTCTTGCATTCACTCCTCGATTTTCTCGTTATCACTATGAATAGCCGTTGATAGCTTACCCAAAGCACATATTCTATTCAATGAACAGCACACCTCGTATTCGCATTCGTATGAGACTGGTTTATGTAATTTAATTGCCTAGAAACCGCATTGCGCTTTCTCCGTCTTGTTTCGAATACCTCACCGTCCATCTTTAGTAGTCGTTACGTTGTGATGTGCCGACTTAAGTGTCATGTTTTGAAGGTACATGCTATGCAATTTTATTTAATATGATTTTTTTACACCTTGGGTTACATTATTGGAGTTTTAGTAAGGATCCCTAACTTTTTTCAAAAAATATTATAGCCTACCTCATTCGGAAATACTGTAGCTCCTAAACAGTGAAAGAATTTTTCAAATCGGTTCAGTAGTTTGGTAGCCTATTCGAAACAAACAAACAAACTTTTCTCTTTATAATATTAGTATAGACAATCGTGACGTCAGTGTCGCGTGTTGGGAGGCGACATTCGCTTTCCCCGTATACGAAATTAATGATAAGGTCCAAATTGCCCACTAAGCTTCTCGTCGGATTTTCTCAGTGGGTCGCGATTCTGATTCGGTGGTAGATTCAGCGAAGCACTGCTCTTGCTAGGGCTAGTGTAAGCAAATTGTCTCAGGTTGATTGAGCCCGTGAGCTCACTTATCCGTCTGCAAGAATCTGGCATAGCCTTAGGCTACCAGAGAATAGGTAGGAAAAAAACACCGCTGCACAGAAAAGCCATGTCTACTACGTGAAACATTATTACCCCCAGACACAGCCCGCTGAGTTTCTCGCCGGATCTTCTCAGTGGGTCGCGATTTCGAGTCGGTGGTAGATTCAGCGAAGCACTGCTCTTGCTAGGGCTAGTGTTAGCAAATCCTCTCAGGATGAGCCCGTGAGCTCGCCTACACATTCCGTTAAGCTAGTGTAACCCCTCGAAGTTCATACGAATAAGTAGGAGACATTATTGTAGACATTCTCGTTTGTATGTATACTCGAGAATCGTGCCAATTCAGCTTCAGAGTATAATAATTGTAAATAGACATGCTTTTATGGTTTTCTCATGGATGCCATTATCAGAACTGGAAAGCGTCAGCTTTCTTATAGAAAAAGAATCATCAAAATCGATTCACCCAGTCAAAAGTTATGAGGTAACAAACATAAAAAAAACATACAGTCGAATTGAGAACCTCCTCCTTTTTTGAAGTCGGTTAAATAATATGTAGCCTCCTTGTTCCGGGTAGATTTACAAGCAGGCTGAGTAGTCTGGAACTTAGGCGTCAAGCTTGATGCATTTGGTTGAACTTTTTTCAACTTAAATATATACAAAAAACAATATTCTTTATGTGGTGATATTTTTACATTGGATAAATAATAAATAAATATTTACTAACAGTCACGCCACGTTAGCTCGTCCCGTGCTAAGTTCGTAAAGAACTTGTATTACAGGTACCAGATAACGGAAATAAATGTAAGATTTTTATTACACACATACATATATTTAATAAACATCCATAACCCTGGAAAATACATTTTATATTTATCATACTGTGGCATCATCCTGCCACGGCTACCTGAGTGCGGACCTGCGCGCAAGAATCAGGTGATGCGTGCGCGCGCCAATCAGGAGCCAACGCGCGGCCGCGTTATCGCAGGTGACGCCGGGCTGCTGCGCCGGCAGTCCGCCACAAAGCCTCGTACTGATCGCGCGTTTCTCTCTCATTATTGTAATTTCATATATTTGTTAATCGTTTGTTTTGTGTCTCGTTAATTTGTTAATAATCTGTAGTGTATCGTGTTGTCATAATATATAACTATTTCCCGTATTGTTTCGTTTAATTTACCGACATCGCTTTGCTTGTGGCCGGACGCCGTTCGGGTTCGATTCCTGGACGTATCGACTGTTAGTGGGTTGATACCTGAATATAACTCGCTACATTGGTGACCCCGACGTGATCGTGGATCGACGTGCATCATGGCTTCCAAAAAAGATAAGAGCAGCGCGTCGACTAGCGAAGATACCGGCGGTAGCGGAGAAAACACAGGGCCGAACTCAGAGGTGAGCCGAGTGTCTGTACGAGTGCCGCCCTTCTGGCCTGAAGAACCGGAGGTGTGGTTTGCGCAAGTCGAAGGCCAATTTGCCCTCGCTGGCATAAATAGCGACAGCACCATGTACCACACGGTGTCATCACAGCTCAACCAGGAGTACGCTAGGGTGATGAAAGACATCCTAACTGCACCACCGCTTATGGATAAATACAAAACGTTTAAAGAGCAGCTAATACGTCGGATAACCGTGTCCAGAGAGAAAANGCAAGCTTTCGAGAACTGTAAACATTGCTTATGTCAATCCGCTCTTTTAGTACACCCGGACGTGAACGCTGAACTAACCATCCAGACTGATGCCTCAGATAAGGCTATCGGAGCCGTGCTCCAGCAACGAACGACAAAAGGTTGGGCACCATTAGCTTTTTTCTCCAGGAAACTAACGTCATCCCAGAAGAGGTACAGTCCGTACGACCGAGAACTGCTAGCAGTCTACGAAGCGATACGATACTTCAGATACATGGTAGAGGCAAGGACATTCGCCGTGCTTACGGACCATAAACCGTTGACTTATGCCTTCACCACACGTCGAGACAGCTGTTCACCACGACAATACAGGTACAATACAATATCCTCCCTTGGCGGGATTCGAACCCGCGACCCCCTTGTGTAGTGACCATGTCACTTACCACTACACCAGACGGCCGTTAAATGGATGGATCTAGGAACTGACACCTACGATTCCCTTTTTTTATTGCATAGATAGGTGGACGAGATCTCATTTCTAATACTCTGACGGCCATATTTAGTAGGCGTTTCTTCTTTAGTATAATATGTGCTGGCTTAAATTTTATTTCGTTCATAATATCGCCATAAAAAGTCGTAAGCTAATAAGCAAACACTATGGTTCTACGTATAAACATTTTGACACACGTGAAAGCGTCACTTTCTTTTTAACATGCGCTCTGTGTTCGTTCGTAAACGTGTTATTTTACTTGCAATAAGTTCCTATTCAATGTCAATATAAATGACATGACATGACAATGTTTTTACCATCGCACCGCCCGCCACCGGAGTAGAGTTCATCCATACTACCTGGAGCTACTGCGGTCATCCACAGTGCGTTTCCAGAGTTCTTTTTTGCCACGTACCATCCGGCTATGGAATGAGCTCCCCTCCGCGGTGTTTCCCGAGCGCTATGACATGTCCTTCTTCAAACGAGGCTTGTGGAGAGTATTAAGCGGTAGGCAGCGGCTTGGCTCTGCCCCTGGCATTGCTGAAGTCCATGGGCGACGGTAACCACTCACCATCAGGTGGGCCGTATGCTCGTCTGCCTACAAGGGCAATAAAACAATAAAAAATAAAAAAATGACATTACTGGCTTTCGAAGAAAGTGTTATTATGTGCAGTTTAAAACTAAAACAACACAAGCTTACCGAATTATTATTGATTTGTGTTTTTGTACCGTTGATGCTGATCACTGTGCTTAGTGCGAGTTTTTTAACGTTCTCGATAACGTGAAAGTTAACTCAAGTTTGTTGGAACAGCGCCCCTAGCGGTAAACGTAGGAAAACGTTAGCTAAGTCCGGCTAGTTAGGAAGTTTGGTTAGTAAAAAATGTGTCATATTATATCGCATTAAAACTGGATTATCTGAAAACTTACTAATTTTACAGGAGAGTGTTTTAAAGGTTTAAAACATGTGATATTTTTAATATTAATCATCTTTGCAAAATTTATTTTTAATTTTTTACCAGTTACATTATCTGTCTTAAAAGTAAGATAAAATTATGTATTAATTTTGTTAATAGTATTCAATACATAGGTAAACTAAAAAAAAAAACACTAAAACAAAACTACGCTCTTTTGGCTGTATTTATGAGAAAAATACTGGTGATACCAAATGATTCCGCATATTAACTCAATTTCGAATATTTTTGGAAATTGTACACTTTTAATGCGAAAAGACGATATGTAAAGAAAAACCTCTTTAGTTTTATAAATAATTTCTTTAGACAAGTTCATTCATCTGTCATTCAATAAAAATAATAATTTCATTTTACATAATATAATAATATGTTTAAAATATTAATTTAAGTAAATAGAAATAGATATTATGAAAGCTTTAAAATTTGTTTTCGTATTTATATTACAGTTTGTTTTTGTATTTATATTACAGAAAACGCAGTTAAGTCTTTCATTGACTGGAGTGTGTATTTGATATCATCTATACTAATATATAAATCTACAGTGGTTTTTACGGATGTTCCGTTATAACTACTGAACCATGCATCCGATTGACTTGAAACTTGGTATCCATGTAGAAAATACATGTACTTAATGGATAGGCTAATATTTATATGAGTGTTGGACTCCCTACACCAGTTGCGGGAGCGTTAATGATGAGAATCTTTGTGCGGGTGAGAAATAATAATGTTAATTTTAAATGCCCAGCGAAACGGACGGGTGCAGCTAGTTATTTTTATCTATACTTCTATACTCTATACTAATAATATTATAAAGAGGAAAGATTTGTTTGTTTGTTTGTTTCGAATAGGCTCCGAAACTACTGGACCGATTTGAAAAATTCTTTTTCCATTAGAAGCCGACATTGTTCCTGATGAACATAGGCTCCTTTTTTTTTAAAAGTATTTTATTTTTTTGGTTTCATATGTGTTTTAATGTTTCCGAAGCGAAGCAAGGGCGGGTCGCTAGTCAAATATAAATGTAATTCGATTTTATTTTTAAATAAGTTCAACGTTCCAAAATCGAAAACTAAATTAACCAACTAGCCAGTAACTATATTAGGGATGGACCGCCATTTACGTAGGATCCACTCACATACTAGTCTGTACAGTTATAATACCAGTTGTATATCGGCCGAATACTCGTCTGGTGCGTTTTCGTGTTCTTTTTATTTTTTTTGAAACTGGCCGATGTTAGTGTTTTGTAAATAATATTCAGCTATGAGAAATGCTGATATGGTTATGGTTATGGTTAATATTCGTTTAATATACAGTTAATCATCCTATAACAAGGTACTTCGACAACGCGATAACGAGATTTTTTGTTTAGAATTATTTAGGTAATTACATTGTGCCCTATGAACATACAATAGGTGGGAATAACCGTAATATTACTGCCTTTTTATATATAATCTTTATCTTTTATATATATAAAAATGAAATGCTGTTCGTTAGTCTTGCTAAAACACGAGAACGGTTGGACCGATTTGGCTAATTTTGGTCTTGAATTATTCGTGGAAGTCCAGGAAAGGTTTAAAAGGTGACAAAATATAAAAAGCTCGGAATTATATAAATACAAACAATTTTGTTTTTCCTTTCATGTGTCCCCTTGATGTGTCTTTTATTTATCGATTGAGGCACTACGAAGTCTGCCGGGTCAGCTAGTAGTTAATAAATACATACAGGCATAGTTGAGATGTTTCTTCTAGTCGCTTCTAGTCTCTTATAACACGGTGTCGCATTACACGGTACTTTCTAGGGACGTATCTACCGTGTTATCTGCAATTTCTAAAGGTGTTATGATGAAATATCCGGTTAACGATAGGCGACGCTGTCATTTCATTACGTCCCTGTTATTGCCAATCCTTACCTAGGTTGAGTACTGCGATATATGTTAGGCCCTGCCTGCATTCGTTATACAACAGAAGCAAACTGTGACGGTAGGAATCGTAAAACACAAGATATTTGACAGAAGCCTGAATCTCGCTTACGACCTTTTCAAAGTGTGTTTGCATATACACAAGTTCCGAACAATAACATTTAGACCGTCGATCTACCGAGCAATATCACCCGCTCGGCGGAAGATCTTCCCTTTGTCCTAATTACCAAAGACACTGTTATTAAGACATTAAAAGTAGTATGGTTATTTTTATTATTTTTTTGCTTAGATGAGTGGATGAGCTCACAGTCCACCTGGTGTTAAGTGGTTACTTGAGCCTACACCTTGAGATATAAGTTCTAAGGTCTCAATTATAGTTACAACGGCTGTCCCACCCCCACCCACCTTGAGATATAAGTTCTAAGGTCTCAATTATAGTTACAACGGCTGTCCCACCCTTCAAACCGAAACGCGTTACAGCTTCACGGCAGAAATAGGTAGGGAGGTGGTACCTACCCGTGCGGACTCACAAGAGGTCCTACCACCATTAAAAAATAAATAATAGGTAATGCATTCTGGTTCGTACGGTTGTCAATGAAACTAAGGCTGTAATACTCGCTCGTTGAATCTAGCATGACCCCTCGAGGTCATTAGAATACGTAGGAAAAACAAAGATTAATGTAAACTGTAATATGACTGTAGGTACTTTAATGTATCTTTCGGCTCGAATTCGCTGACGGCATTCAACCTACGAATCCTATTGTTTCCCCACGCGACGACAGGTGAGTTGTAGGCCTGTATTCTCGTGTAAACGTCTTAACTGCGTTTAACTCGAGCGCTACGTAAAATCACAAGGCAAACGTAACATTTGCATGATCTCGGCCCGACACATTCCCACGTTTATTCCATTAGTAAATCGGTTTGCTCGCGATAACGTATCGATAAGCTATCTGATAGTGCGCTTTTGAAATCAACAATACAAACTCTTTAGTTTGTTAGTAAACAAACAAAAAACAAATGTGGACGTTACATTTAAAAGTATCTTTAAAGATCGAGTA
This sequence comes from Bombyx mandarina, assembly GCF_003987935.1. The sequence continues at coordinate 365,996 of NW_021011548.1, read as the reverse complement.
CTAATTATGTTGTGATGTTTCCCTACCGGTGTGCTTAGTGCGAGTTTTTAACGCTCTCGATCGCGTAAAAGTTAACTCAAATTTGTATGGAGCTGGAACGTTTGTCTACGTGGGCCGCTAGGGGCGCTTTACCAACTGCTAACCTGTTACTCTAAAGGAAATATGTAATAAACGAACATACTCGGAACTGTTCCCAGGCGTTATTTTTGCCACGTACCACCCGGCTATGTAATTAAAATCGCTGCAGTGCTTCCGTCATGACATGCTCTCATTCGCACGAGGCTTAAAAGGAGCTCTGTTCAGGCAAGCTCTAGTATTTATGGCATTACAAAAAAATTCTATTATGTACTGTATACTTTTGCCGCACACACTATATCATAAATGTTGATTCATCTAAACAAACAAACGACAAAAAAGTTCCAGTGTTCCATAATAAATATCACTAAAAAAAGCAGTCTAGTATTTTTACAAGTAGATAATAGGAACAGGTAGTATTCATAACTTCAAGGAACAGATAATTTCATAAATCCCTAATCACATGTCAATACTATTTAAAAAAAAATTAAAACTAAACATAACTTTCTATTTTCAAAATATATTCAGAATCGGTGCACAAACGGGACGTAAACAAAAAGCGCGCCTAATCCCTTCTGGAATGAGAACGGGCGTTGAAAAAACCGAAGCCATCCGAAGGGAGGTGACGTCACGGATACGATACAGCAGGTACTTTGTACTGCAGTCGGATTAGTGTGAAATGGCTTACGTTACATTATTTTTTCTTTTTTTATTTTAATTTTCTCAGTTTGACCAAGACATGAATTTTTTAATTAAGAAACGGCATATTTCTTGCTGTTTCTTAGAAAAGTAGAGCCAAATAATTGTATTTTTGAATCGTTAGCTTCATTAATTGACACCAGTGCCTTGATTGCTTACTAATGGACTTTATGATAATAATTTTATGTATTTTCTCGATTACAGTTTCTGAATTTTCTTTATGTCTCCCATTGGGTGTGTACAAAACATTAAGTAACTATGTACTATACGAAGTTTTTATCAGTTTACAGCTAAAGTATTGCAAAGTGCTATTTAAAAAAAAACTGCGACATATTCAATATTAGGTTACTAAAAAAAACAATATTTACATTTCGATACCCAGGCTCTGAGATAAGAAATCGTGAAAAGAATTATCAGTGTTTACATTACGTCATACTGAACACACATTATACATAGTTATACATAACCATTACCATAAGTCACAAAGTAGTTAGTCATTACCGATGTTAATATGAAAAATATGAGTCATAAAAATTTGTTATTATATTTTTTATTACGTCCGGTTATTTAATGGCTTAGGTAATAATTAATTGATTGCCTACATTGTGTTTTAATTACAGAATTGTTTTAATGTTTAATGAGATGGTTAGGTAGATATTAATATAGGTAAAACACAGGATTTATGTAGCAATTTTTTTTATTGATCTTGTAGGCAGACGCGCAAACTGCCCACCTGCTGGTTTGGCTTTAATCGCTCATGGACATCAGCATTGCCAGGGGTATGGCCAAGCCGGTGCCTACCGTTTAATACTCTCCACAAATTTGTGATGCTGTGATCTTTTGTAGAGTAAGCGTTCATACGTTGTAGGTTTACCTCCCATCGGTGGGCCTTGCGTACTATACCATTCGGGCCAAGCCAAGATCAGGGAATCAGTAATTTTTATGAACTTAAGATTTTCCTTGTAAAATTTATAGTGCTATAATTTTCAGGAAAGATAGCAGCTACTTTTACCGTCAAGTTTTGATATTTTAAAAGGATTACGAGTGACCCTCGACGGTAAACAGTCGACGTCGCGACGTAACGCTATGTTGTTTTAATAATTACACATTTGATTGCAATATGAAAATAAATAAAAAAACAACGAAGAATAATGTTTTAGGCTCTACATAATACTTGCACTATATAATATGCATATCGAGAGATGAAAGGCTTAAGCGACCTTTTTTTTTTAATTTTACAGGAAAACCATTTAAGGTTTCAAAATAACATAAAATTTCTTCAGCTATTTGAATGTGAAACATTGGTGAAGTTCAATTAAGAAATATCGAATGGGGATACTAATACCAAATAAAACGGATCTTGAATTACAAAGATAAATGTCGCTTAAACCAAATAGCCTTTCACCCCTCGTTATATATTATATAGCATATAAATACAGAGTAATCCGTATGAACTGAGCTATGCACGTGTTATCATTACTTTTGTCAGCGAGCAATAACCATAAGACAAACAATACCATAACTCATACAGATAAAGAAATATGTTAAGCGATTTGCTAATATTGAAAACGAGGACGTTAAGTCTTGTGTGTTCTGTCTTAAATATTGTAACTACGTGAAGGAACTCGGAGAAACAGTGATGATAAATTTAAATGTAAGTCTTATCACGCGATGGGAATTCTCGCATTGATTTCGCAGAGAGATAATTACTACTGAACTTGTTTTACAGTTTACACAAATTCATAGATTTTCATCTTCTAAATATCTATTAAATTGAATGATAACCGCGTTCGTGTCGGCGTTTGATTAAGCAACGCAATTATTATGCGCGTCGTATTTAGGGTTGCCACCTTTTTTGTTGCAGATAAAGTACATTGGTTATTATAGGCAGAAAAAAAATACTAGTAAAAGTACTAGAAATATTTGTTAAAAAAGTTGCTTAGGTGATGTGGCGTTGGCGAGTAGCGACATCGATTGAGCAATCGATGTATTTCACTTAACGAAAAAATACATACGACTAAACTTTTAAAAATCCCAAAGAAACCGAATCATGCCAAATAAAGTATTTTCGTGTGTTTTATTGTTCACATAGAATACAATTACTTGAAATAACGTACAATAATAAAGTTATAAACTACGGGTGGCAACCCTAGTCGTATTCAACGTTAATAAACAATCGAATAAACAACCCAATATATAAATATGAAATTTTACGTGTTTTTAATTATGATGGGACTTGTGTCTGTCTGCCACAGACTATAACGATGTGACTAGACAATATTGCCAGTGGATTTACAATCCGCTACTTTCAATGTCCAATCTGTTAAAAACTCATTCAACGTCTGTTCGCTTGTATTTATAAAAACAAGAAATACTTAGTTTTAACCCTTTTGAGGTGAACGTGTAGACACGTATTAGACATAATATTGTCTTACATTACATTATGCTTACGACCGCAAAGGGTTAATCCACTGAAATTTGTATCTAGATTATATCGGAATAAATCTAACACTTTTTGCTTTTTTTTAGCGTTGACTAATTTTATGATGTTAGGAATATGTTACAGTTTTCTAAATAACAATGTACGAGTATATTAAGACGTCTTATCAGTAAACTGTATTAATTTTTATTTTTAGATAATGTTAAACCAATTTATTGAGTCGGTTATGTTTTTTAGCCCTTATTTCTCTTAATTTCTTCTGCGGAGTAGTCATGCATTTGAAGCCGTTGAACTAAAACCTTTTTATTGCAATAACGCACTTATAAGTTGGCTAGTTTATTACTATGAAAATTGCAATACTTTAAAATGTTCAATAATAAAAAACAAATGTGTTTGTTTATATTTTTTTAATGAACGTCAGCCAAAACGCGTCAATCCGACTGGAATCAAGTTATGTGGGTCAACGTAGGAATGCCGCCCGTCCGGCCGCTCCCACCTGTACACATAACTACACTAAGAGCCTACAATAAGAGATGAAACGGGGCGGTTAAAAAAATGATTCTTTTTTTAAAAATGAAATTTCACTTTTTAATTTCGAACACTGGCCGTTTTGAATATCACTCATAATTCTTATTTCAAACGATAGGTACATTAGATATTTTAGACTTTTAAAACAAAGATAAAAACGCGAAGGTATTTAGTAGAACAAATTTAAATTTATCTTTGTAATTTAAAGTCAAATTTAAAACTTTAAATTTTGTAAAAAAAAATGTTTAATAGCATGCAGACAGAACAAGCTCACGCCTCACTCGGCGTTGAGTGGTTCCCGGAACACATAGATATCACAATGTGATTGCGCTTTAAGACATATGTTTTTTGTTTGTTACTGAAGGCTTGAGAGGCTATATCAGCATTCTAACACTAACCCTAGCAAGAGTAGTGCTTCGCAGAATCTACCACCGGATCGGAAACGCGACCCATTGAGAAGATCCGGCGAGAAACTCAGTGGGCTGTGTCTGTCTACGCTTCTAATATATCTATCGTTTAACTCTCCGTGCCCTTCAAAGCTGGGTGGTGGTTCAAAAGTTTACCTTCTACCACGAAAATTATTAATTTGATTTTTATCACACGAGATGCCGTTGCTTAATCGTGGAAGTCATTCGCGTACCTGAGCTAAGTACTAATTTCGCGTAAAGATATCCTGTTCCTGTCTGAGGGATTATAACTCAAACAATAATCATTATTATTTGATGATATTTATGTTTGTTACAAGATTTTACTTTACAGGTGGTAGGACCTCTTGGGAGTCCGCACGGGTAGGTACCACCGCCCCGCCTATTTCTGCCGTGAAGCAGTAATGCGTTTCGGTTTGAAGGGTGGGGCAGCCGTTGTGACTATACTGAGACCTTAGAACTATATCTCAAGGTGTGTGGCGCATTTACGTTGTAGATGTCTATGGGCTCCAGTAACCACTTAATACCAGGTGGGCTGTGAGCTCGTCCACACATCAAAGCAATAAAATAAAAAAAAGTATTTTTTTTGTGTAAGTTAAAAAATTACATTAAAGATTCATATTTCTCGTTCCTCTACTCCGAATCTTCTCAGTGGGTCGCGTTTCCGATCGGGTAGTAGATTCTGCGAAGCACTGCTCTTGCTAGGGTCAGTGTTAACAAAAACCTCTTGGTTTGAGCTCCGAAAGCTCACTTACACGTCAGGATTAGCTTCATAGGCTACCAGGAAATAGATCCGGAGAGAAACTGTGACGATTTGGGCGGCACACCGGTTGAGAACCGCTGTCCTAACCACTACCGTAATGCAGTAGATCTGGCATTTGTACTTAAATGTCTCGCGGAATAAATATTTGGGTCGCGACTTTCAAACAAATGCCGCCCAAAAGTTAATATTGATGTCAGAATTTTATCCGGTCATTTTTGAACGTGTGTGATATTGCTCGGTAGACCGACGGTCCGAATGCTGTTTTTTTTTCCTACCTAAGCTGATAGCCTTGAGAGGCTATTTCAGCGTAACCTTAACTAGTAGGTGAGCTCACGGGGCTCGAACCTGACGACGTTGCTTACACTGACCCTAGCAAGAGCCGTGCTTCGCATAATCTACCACCGGATCGGAAACGTGACCCACTGAGAAGATCCGGCGAGAAATTCAGTTGGCTGTGTCTGAGGGTTAATTTATTCGTCGAGCCCTTCGTCGCAAGCGACGTGTTCGACGAAAACTATGACCGGTGCTTGTGGTACCTAAAAGCACCGTTAATGGATCGGGAGGATCCGAAATGACGTGTTTTGGGCGATGTCGACTGCTTTCCATTCTGTCCGAATGTTGTTGGCGGGAACGCGAGGAGTGAAGTTGTGTGATTTGTCTTATTTTGTCTATTTAGTGTTTCTTCAGGTTTAAATGTGTAATAACGGTGGTTTATTAACTGTTTAGCATCTGTGAGAGTGCACAAATGTGGGAAAATGAAACGAAGTCGCTGAACGTAACTTCTCGGGATCCTCCAAAAAGTCCACTGAAAAAGTCTTAGTAAATGACCGCCCTTTTACTGCGATTATATTTCATCCCATATCATTTCACTTCATGTTTCATATAAAAACAGTTTTAATTAAACTTAAAATAAGACTTGACCTAAAGGTCTCAGTTACCAGGTCATAAAATCCCTTAAAAATATTAGAGCTACAGTAACACTAATAAATTAATAAAAAACACGAAATGTGAACAATATCGCATGTGTAAAAGCGAATGTGAATGTAGCCAAATTAATATTTAATATTTAGTGTTTGCAGTTAGGCTTTTCGTTCTGAGGTCGTTTGGTTCGTGACATAAAAATAATAATTAAGAAGTAATTTATAAAATTCAAACCAATTTTACGGTTCAATATCGTGATATCTTTACTTTTATTGTCATTATTTTTAACCGAGTTCAAAAAAGGAGCAGGCTCTCAATTCGACTATTTTTTTTAACCGCCTTCAAAAAAGGAGGAGGTTCTCAATTCGACTGTATGCTTTTTTATGTTTGTTACCTCATAACTTTTGACTGGGTGAATCTATTTTGATGATTCTTTTTTTTATTAGAAAGCTGACGCTTCCCGGGTGGTCCCAATTTAGTCCAGTTCTGATAATAGTATCCATGAGAAAACCATATAAGTATTTTGCATTAAGTACGTGCGCGACAAATAGATGAATAACTCAATAACTCAATAGCACGCCAACCGATTTCGATGATTATTGTTTTTAGTGTAAGTATATTAATTTGTTTTGGAATATCTTTTTTTTCTATTCGAAGTCGGTTTTTGTTAAAGCATGTCTATTTACAATTATGTTATAAATAAAAAATAAGTTATAAATGCCTGGTTGTGCCCCAACATTTTTGAATTGTTAAATTCCATGAGCGACCACTTATCATCAGGTGGGCCGTCATGAACGACGATAACCACTCACCATCAGATGGGCCCAATGTTCGTCTGTCTATATCTATCTATCTTCTATCTTCTTCTTCTATATATATAAAAATAAATTGCTGTCGTTAGTCTCGCTAAAACTCGAGAACGGCTGGACCGATTTGGCTAATTTTGGTCTTGAATTATTTGCGGAAGTCCAGAGAAGGTTTAAAAGGTAGACAAATATGAAAATGCTCGGAACTAAATAAAAATAACAATTTTGTTTTTCCTTTGATGTGTCGCCCGTCGGACGGATTCCTTTTGTTTATTTTACGTTTATTTTACACAAAAGTTTAGGCCTTTTATTTATCGATTGAGGCACTACGAAGTCTGTCGGGTCAGCTAGTGGGCAGTAAAGAAAACGTGGCAAATAAATTTGTCAAAAGAGAGCCGCCATCGAATTCATTCCAATAAAGACGACATTAAATAGTAAGAGTATGTTTATATCTTCGATTGGCTAAAACTTTTGATAATATGTACTAATTTTAAATTGCGTTTATACTATGTGTTAAATCAAAAACATGTAAGAACTAAAGTCAAAATTTATTAGAAGAGTATTTATTACCTTAAAAAATCTTTAGATAACCTTTAACTCAAAAGCGTACACCCACTGAATTCCAATGAACCTCAGAAATTGCGTTATTTGACTGTACGAATTAATTCTGCTCACAATCACAACACACATTTACTAAATACGGACATATACACAGATATATTATTATGATGAACGAGTATTAGTGTGTGTGTGTGTGTGTGTATGTGTGAAAATGTGTTCTTATAAACAAAATGGCGTCTTTTTACGCGAAGTATCTTTATGAACGAAAGGAGTGGAACAAGAAACCTTGGTTAGTCCTTACAAATCATTAGTGACAATAACAATAGAGTAAATACCTACTTGTATAATAATATGCCATTTTTTTCATTCAGATGTTTTTTTTTTTTTTTTATTGCTTCGATGTGTGGACGAGCTCACAGCCCACCTGGTGTTAAGTGGTTACTGGAGCCCATAGACATCTACAATGTAAATGCGCCACCCACCTCGAGATATAAGTTCTAAGGTCTCAGTATAGTTACAACGACTACCCCACCCTTCAAACCGAAACGCATTACTGCTTCACGGCAGAAATAGGCGGGGCGGTGGTACCTACCCGTGCGGACTCACAAGAGGTCCTACCACCAGTGAATCACAAGAGGTCCTACCACCAGTGATGTTATTCCTTCAACGTGGAAGTCAATCGTGAATATTTGTTAAGTACATGTTTCATTAGAAAAATTGGTACCCGTCTGCGGGATTCGAACACCGGTGCATCGCTAGATACGAATGCACCGGACGTCTTATCCTTTAGGCCACGACGACTTCAAATAACACAAAAACAGGAAACGAAAGGATACTTTATATTATGTCTACCTTTTTTTTTATCTTGCCGTATAGGCAGACGAGCATACAGCCCACCTCATGGTGAGTGGTTACCGTCGCTCATTGACGTCATCAATGCCAGGGGCAGAGCCAAGCCGCTGCCTACCGTAATGCTCTCCACAAGTCTCGTTTGAAGAAGGACATGTCATAGCGCTCGGGAAACACCTACGTCATAAGCATGAAACCAACGCGATCGGTCATAAAATTCTTTATAAACATGTTTTTTCATAATTCTTCGAGAAACTGCAGAGTACCTACCTAACATATAAATGTTTAAATTTTATTCTCGATAAATTTAAGTACGGTGAACGAAAACATTGTCATTAAAACAGGTATAAAATAGGTTTATGACAATGTAAGTTGGCGGGTAACGTAGGCACGTAAGGCTGGGTTCACACGGTATTGTCCTGCACGTTTTCTTTGTGTTCGTTATTTTAACGTACAATCACTCGGGAGTTCGTACGGTAGATTTTCATTCGTTTAAAAACGAATGTGTGAACGAGACAGAGCTATACTACTATGAGATACTCCAACGTTAAAGTTCATTCGATTTGCTTGACAAGTCCGTTGAGTATTCGTTTAAACGCATAAGCGGTGTACGATTTTTTTGCAGTACAAACATTTGAATTGTTCTATGTTTGGAACGAAGTTCCTTATGGGACGATGCGGAAGGGTACCCTAAACGGGAAAAAACGTCCGTAACGTAAGATTTTTATTAGTAATGCACACAGTGTACGACTTAAATTTGTAATAACGTACAAAAAATAACATATTTTTACTATATATTTTTTATAAATCATTGTGAATAAAATAATAACTTTGTAAAGTAGTTTTATTTTATTTTTATCTATAAAAAAATCATAAAAAAATGTATACCCGCATAATTATTTTCTTTATACCTCGAATAGAACTTAAAATTAATATTTTTATAATAAGGAACTTCGTTCCAATCCGGTGTCTCACGACACCACACATCTTCTTTTTTTTATGTTTGTGACATTACTGGTGGTTCGGAGGCCTTTTCAGTTTCACCAGGACAGCAAGGGCTCAGCCAAGAAAAGTTCTATGTACAATGTATGTGCCACTATTCATTCGCTAAGACGTATACTGCAAATAAACGTGCAGGACAATGCCGTGTGAACCCAGCCTTATAAGACGTCAGGTCAAGGCGGCCGTGTACCAACCTGCGTAATGTACGTAAATGTACTAAGATGCCTATTAGCGAGTGCTTAGATGATTACGAAACGGACGTTCTGAATGTTTTAGTCGGCAGTTGTGCAAGATTACGAAAAAAATTATATATATCTATGTATACATGTATGTCAGATTCGGGAAACATAATTAAAAAAAAAATCTGATCTAACACACATAAAACTGATACGGGTCGTATTGATAACCTCCCCCTATTTGGAAATCGGTTAATTTGGATCTCAACACCGTTGGGGGAGGTGTCTATGACCTATCAAACCTAACTACCAATCGGTGGTATTTCACGGGATACGTGCTATGATAGGACAATCCGGTGGTAATCATTTCGGATCCTTCCGATCAGAAATACTTGCTTTTAGGTACATCAAGCACCGGTCATCGTTCTTGTCGAACCCGTCGCTTGCAACGAAAGGCTCAGTGAGTAAATTAACCCACAGACACAGCCCACTGAGTTTCTTGCCGGATTTTCTCAGTCGCGTTTCCGATCCGGTGGTAGATTCTGCGAAGCACTGCTCTTGCTAGGGTTAATGCTAGCAACGTCGTCAGGTTTGACCCCTTGAGCTCACCTACTTGTTAGGTTACGCTGACTTCTCAAGGCATTAGGTCCAAGTTTAGGTAGGAAAAATTGAATAAAAAACCGGTGATGAATTCAGTGAAGCACTGCTCTTGTTAGGGCTAGTGGTTAGCAAGTCGATTCTGGTTGAGCCCCGTGAGATCGTGCGTAGCCAGAATAACCCGTTGAGGCTATCAGTGATTAGGTAAGGAAAAAACAAAATATCTCATCAAGGACTTGGTCCATCCTATTTCTCTTCATGTCTTATTGCGAGAGGTGTCTTTCACCTTATAATGTTTATAGGCTCCCGTAACCACTTGACCGTGGTGGGATAGGTGGGCCATGAAATCGTCCATAAAGGCAATAAAAAAACAATTGAACATATTATTTTCTCAGATAATCGCGAGTCGAATACATAATTGTAATCACTTTTACGGTTTAATCTAACGTTTATTATTCATCGCGTATTACGTGCTGGTGCAAGTCGCCTGTGACTTCTGTAATGACTTTCTGCGCTATAAGCAATTTCGATTATAATTACGATGAATATTTGAAACATTGTTCAATTTTTCTAATGAAATACGTACTTGACAAATGTTCACGATTGATTTCACGGTGAAGGAATATAACATTATCTATATATAAAAATGAATTGCTGTTCGTTAGTCTCGCTAAAACTCGAGAACGGCTGGATCGATTTGGCTAATTTTGATCTTGAATTATTCGTGGAAGTCCAGAGAAGGTTTAAAAGGTGAACAAATATGAAAATGCTCGGAATTACATAAAAACAAACAATTTTGTTTTTCCTTTGATCCGTCGGACGGATTCCTTTTGTTTGTTTTAAGTTTATCTTATACAAAATCTCAGGTCTTTTATTTATTGATTGAGGCACTACGAAGTTGCCGGGTCAGCTAGTCGTGTAATAAATATCAAACCCGGATAAATATAATTTGCGTTATTACTGGTGATAGGTCGTCTTGTGAGTCCGCACGGGTAGGTACAACCATTCTGCCCATTTCTGCCGTGAAGCAGTAAAGCGTTTCGATTTGAAGGGTGGGGCTACCGTAGTACTGGTAAAACTGAGACTTAGAACTGATATCTCAAGGTGGGTGGCGCATTTACGCTGTAGATATCTATGGGCTCCAGTAACCACTTAACACCAGGTGGACTATGAGTTCGTCCACCCAACTAATCAATAAAAATAAGAAATCGTAAAAGTACTACTGTAGTTACTGTCCATAATACCTATATTTTCGCGAGTTCAAAATTAATTATTACACTTTTCATTTAAGGAATCTACATATTAATACGTGAAGCAAAGATTTTGTACTCCTTTTTACGAAAATTGCGAGGACAGAGGAGTACGAAGTTTCCCACACTTATAGAGAATATAGAGGAGTGAAGAATGCAAATATATTTTTAAAATTATGCATAAAAAATACATTAAATCAATAAATAAAAACATTACACACACTACCGTGTATTTGGCACACACACGCATATAATAATATACTCTTTTGTATAATGTTAATGTCTGTGGTCAAATTGAGAATAGATTAAATATTGTTTGTCTTTAACATAGATTATACACTTAATATATTAGAGAGTCTTTAATATTATTTGTCTTTAGTGTGGTCATGGCGAAATCTGTGATTAAAGAACAATGTCTATAGAAATGTGACAATAGAACCATAATAATGTTCAAACTTATAATTTAAATTAATTATTGTCGAGTTGTAAGGTTGCTGACATAGCCCGTAGAATTAGTGAACTGAAGTGGCAATGGGCCGGCCACATAGCACGAAGAGAGGACGGTCGATGGGACAGAAAGATCCTGGAGTGGCGACCACGTACTGGCAAGCGCAGTGTGGGACGGCCACCTACTAGATGGACCGACGACCTAGTAAAAAGCGCTGGGTCTCGTTGGATGCAGGTGGCAATGGACCGGTCGCACTGGAAATCTATTGGAGAGGCCTATGTTCAGCAGTGAACGGCGATAGGCTGAAATGATGATGATGATGATGATTGTCGAGTTAAGACCACTGTGCGACCACTAGTTAGGGAAAAACCACCGCCTAGTAAAATACTTTAAAATTTCAATTTGACACACTTAAATATGTAGTAAAAAATAATAACCGCGTTTTAGTTGACAGCAAATTCAACTCAATACTCCATTGTTGTAATTTTAATAGTAATCAAAACGTCGACAATTTAGCCAGATATTAAATCTGTTAGCTACTGCTTCCTTGCATCAGAAGCCTGAGAACCGACACAACCTTGATTTGGGTATCGAAACAAAAAATAAAGATCGTACAACTATTATTTAAACTTTTTTTGGTGTATACTAAGCGCAATAGATGGATAGTTCTTGAAGTGATAAAATAGGTTTTTTTTGTATGTAATTTCTAGAACAATGCGAACCTTGATAATCGACCTTCCGATATGCAACCTTCAATCAGAAGACTTAGGTTACTATTCAGACTATTTCCCTCTCATCCGTGACTATTAGTGGTATGCTATAATTGGTTTCTAGTTAACCCTCGCCCTGATCTTCTTTTACCCTAATTCGCGAATACCCTGTGCGAAAAATCAATATAAGTACAATGTGTTTCAAATAAGCATGTGGTTCAAATGTGCACGGACCTACGCCCTATTGTGACGTCATAGCTGTCAAATCGAAAAATATAGGTAATATAGTCAGTAAAAAAGATAGGTATTTAAAAGTTTTTTTTTATTGCTTAGATGGGTGGACGAGCTCACAGCCCACCTGTTGTTAAGTGGTTACTGGAGCCCATAGACATCTACAACGTAAATGCGCCACCCACCTTGAGATATAAGTTCTAAAATCTCAGTATAGCTACAACGGTTGTCCCACCCTTCAAACCGAAACGCATTACTACTTCATAGCAGAAATAGGCGGGGTGGTGGTACCTACCCGCGCGGACTCACAAGAGGTCCTAACACCAGTAAAAATTAACACTCGCCCTGATATTTTATCTTAAATTCGCGAATACCCTGTGCAAAATAAGTATCAATATAAAATAAGTACAATGTGTTAGGTTAGATTGGCGGTAAGGCGTATCGTAAGCCTTTGCGGGTAGATCCTGCCCACTTCTGCCGCAAAGTAATCGTACGTTCTCTATTCAACGGGCGTGACAATCGTTCTGCGGCACAATCTAGAAGATTCGAAACTCTGGGGCCGTTCGTATGTAGATATTCACACTCTGATGCCTGTTTCCTATGGTAACAGATCAGATGAACTGTGAGCTTGTTCACCTCTATGCAATTTAAAAGAACATAAGATCTGTTTTTTTTTAATAATTGCAAATTGTTCAAATTTACTGCCGCAAAGCAGTAATGCATTTCGGTTTGAAGGGTTCGGTATCCGTTGTTGACAGGACTGAGATTTAGAAGTCGTGTCTCGAAGTGGGTGACGGCATTTTCTTTTATTTCGTCTATGGGTCCACTAAGAAGGAAAGAAATAAATAAAAAGCACCAAGAAAACAATTTGCTTATGTACAAATAATACTTATTACTAGAGGTCCCGCAGTAGTCGAAATTCGACTATAATTAATTGGGATTGTAAGTTTGTACACTATTATGATTGTATTTTATACTTCTATAATCACAAATTTCGCCAAGACTACACTATAAAAAATATTAACAAAGGCAAACAATATAACCATATTCTATTCTCAATTTGACAACAGACGTCAAGAACAAAAGTTTGACAATAAATAGTATGCATGCGTGTGTGCGTCAAATACATGGTATGTAGTGTGTGTAATGTTATCTTTATTGATTTAATGTATCTTTTATGCATTATTTAAAAAAAATATTAGCATTGTGCACTTCTTCTCTATATTCTCTATAAGTGTGGAAAATTGAAATTGAATACTCCTCCGACCGCACAATTTTCGTAAAAAGGGATACAAAGTTTATGCTTCACGTATTAATATATAGATAATCATTTCGGTATCTTATCGATTGTATTTAATGATTCATGAATCGTAGGTGAATAAAAAATACGCACTATCTACATAATAATATGTAATAATAGGTAATGTTTCCTCCTTTACCGTGCACTAACTATTATGGAAAAGATTTCGCCATCATTAACTACAATTTTATAAATGAATATTATTGATAGAAACATTTATATTAGTTTTACTTTATTATCTTCTTCTTTTTCTCCACCTGATCCCACTAGGTGGGGTCGGCACAGCTAATTTTTGTCTTCCATTCTCTTCCATCAGCCGTCATCTCAACACTCACTCCTCTCTTTCTCTCATATCGTCATTCGCACTCTCCATCCATGTCTTCTTCGGTCGACCTCTTCCCCCTCTACCTTGCACTACCATTTCCACACATCTCCTATATAGTCACGTGCGTGCAATTTTACTTTATAATACGCACACTTATTTATGTTATCTAGTGTTCGACATGATATATACGTTCTGTTCGTCACTTCGAGATGTTTCCGTGCGTATTCACTCATCTAGGGGCGGATGTTTCATAAAAACGACATTAGCATACAATCCGAACTCGAACGCAGACAGACGCAGACGCGATTTGTATTCATAAAAATAAAAGTTAACGCTTTTAACTTGAATCGAAATAATTAAATCATAAAATTATACACGAGGAAGTGTTCTGGAACTGTTTTGTCGTTCTAAGAAAAATATATTCTTCTTTCTGCTCGTAATCGTTTGATACTAATACTCGGCTTTAAAATTCGGTTTAAATGAGGAGGTATACTAAGTTCTTTAAACGAAATAATGAAAAGAAAACAGGCTTGTTCATAAAGTTACCTCAAAAGTATTTAAACATTTTAAAGGAGAATGAGAACTAAGGATTATCAATTTCAAACGCATAAGTATGTAGTAAGTTAAATTAAAACAATATTAAAAATTTATCAAAGGTAAGTTGAAGAAGAAACTGAATTCCAAGTCAGCCATAATACAAGCTGCTTGCCGACGTGACCGCAATGGACACCTGGGTAAGATATGTGATGAACTGGAAATGTATTCTGATAAATACCAAACCAAGGATCTCCATGACAGAGTGCGATACATAACGCGCCAATTTAAACCCAAAACGTGGGCTATTGAGGACTGCTTTGGGATAACAGTAACGGAGATAAAGGATATTGTGAATGTGTGGAAGGAATATTGCAAATCACTATTTGCCAGGAATTTGCCACCGAACATCACATGCTGTCCGTTTGATACCTGTGACCGAGAGCCTGACGTCATGCGGGACGAAATACGAGCGGCGATTAAACATCTCAAATCTAATAAAGCCATAGGCTATGATGAAATCCCAATCGAAGTCTTCAAAGCGATGGGGGAACCTGGCGTTGAGGTCTTATTTACTATCTGCAGTAAAATATGGGAGACCGACATATGGCCCGAAGACTGGTTGAAATCCATTTTCATTCCACTGCACAAAAAATGGTCCACGAAGAGGTGCAACAATTACCGACTCATATCTTTAATATCGCATGCAAGTAAGGTGATACTTCACATAATCAACACAAGACTGTCGGCCTATCTCTCGAGGGAAATTGCGCCTGAGCAAGCTGGATTCGTGAAGGGAAGAGGAACTCGCGAACAAATCCTTATATTGCGCCAAATTATTGAGAAGGCCAGGGAGTTTGATTCGACCCTATACATCTGCTTTGTAGACTTCTGTAAAGCATTCGACACGGTCATTTGGACACACCTCTGGACAATACTTGCTGAAATGGGCGTGCCGCCTCATCTAATAAATCTTTTAAGGAGGTTATATGAAGAAGGTATTGCGGCCATTCGAGTGGACGACACCTTTTCAGAAAACTTTAAGACCGAGGCCGGGTTACGACAGGGATGCATCTTATCACCGTTGCTCTTCAATACCTACACAGAGTAGATTATGCACATTATCTTGAAGGAATGGGATAAAGGTATATCAGTTGGGGGACGAGTGATTAACAACTTAAGATACGCTGATGACACTACCCTTCTCGCACAGATTAGAGAAGACATGGAAATTCTCCTGACTCGTCTGGAGATGATGATAGTAGACCGGGCTGAACAAAATGGAACCAATGTACAAAACATAGCTAATTGCGAAGTTGTACAGACCTACATCTACCTCGGCTCTGCTATCTCAAGCACTGGAGGATGTGGTGAAGAGGTCAGACGACGATGCGCCATTACCAAGTCAGCAGTGGAACGGCTGGGAAAGATTTGGAAGGATAGGAGGATTACCAAGAAGACTAAGGTCAGATTGATGAAATGTCTTGTGTTTCCAATCTTTCTCTATGGAGCCGAAACCTGGTCTCTAAGATTTCAGGATCGCCGTAAAATCGATGCACTGGAGATGTGGTGCTGGAGACGCCTCCTAAAGATCCCATGGATGGCATTCCGCACCAATGCATCCATCCTCAAAAAACTCTGTATCAAAGACCGACTTTCGTCAATTGTGCAACTGAGGGTTTTGAATTTCTTTGGTCACATCTCCAGAAAAGAGCACTCGATGAAGAGACTGGTAGTCCAGGGCCGGGCAGAAGGCAGAAGATCACGCGGCCGCTCACCGACCCGCTGGACTGACCTAATAAAGAAGGCAACTGAGTCCATTATGGTCGAATGTACTCGAAACGCTTCGAACCGCCAGACCTGGAAGCGCATTGCCTGGAGGTCGGTCGTCGGGAGCATGGGCGACCTAACAGGTCCTACTGCACATACAGCGTCAGTGCAACCACGACCACTCTGACAAGAGTGTCCGACTGAGAAGAAGTTAAAGAAAGGGTAAGACAATATAATGACAATAAAAAAAAGAACGCGAAATTAAACCGTTAACGTATATTGTATAATCATAGCCAGCGACTTGGCTGTCCTGGCATTGTTGACGTCCATGATCGACGGTAACCACTTACCATCAGATAGGCCGTATACACGTCTGCCTACAAAGGCAATAAATAAAAAATATACAATAGTTTTTACGACTCTCGAAAGCTGCAGTAAACACGCATGAGTGAGTAATTATTGTCCGTTATCTGAGTTCCAAATCCTTACTCATAAAGGAATCCGCTTAGCTGCCTAGAAGGTTTGTTTACAAGCAACAAGCAAGGTCAGCCGATAGAACCGGTTGAAAATTCTTCTGAAACTAATCGTGATTATTGAGAGTATCGGATCTCAAAATAATTTTAACAAAACATGCTTTTTTTTACACGCTTTATATTAGCTTCACTTGTATGTATGTTTGTATGTTTGTAACTGACTCCTTTAGACGCGATTTTGACCCACTTTAAACGGCCAGATTTCATTCAAACTTTCTAGATTTATCGAGGACCGATGACAATACATTAATTTGATAAGATTATTCCATTATTCAATTTGCAAAATAAGATTTTTGCCAATTTATATATTTTTTATCTATAGTCGATAAGGCAGGAATTTATGTTAAAGTACTTAATAGTTTTAAAAATACGCTTTTCTAGAAAATTTTACTAAAACATAAAAAATAGAAAATAAATTTTAATAAATTTATATTGAAAATAGTGTAAAATATATTTTATTGTAAAAAAAGCGTGAGGTGCATGGTGTTATTAGCTACAAATATTTTTCTGACAGATACCTATGAGTAGAAGAATTATTATTTCAATAATTTTAACAAAACATGCTTTTTTTTTTCTTGATTGTAACCTCGAGCTATGTTAGCTTCATTGGAGATGTAGGCGTGATCATGGGGCTCAGCCTGGGATACTTTGCTAACATCTGCCCTAGCAAAGGCTGTGCTTCGCTGAATCTACTACTGGATCCGAACAGCGACCCACTGAGAAGATCCGGTGAGAAACTCAGTAGGCTGTGTCTGTGGGTCCGAGAATGTATGATCGGTGATCGCTTTCTGTCCAAGGACAGAGGATCAAAAGTCAAAGCTCAGGAGTGCTTTTGCGCGGCACTATTGATCCAGCTTATAGCCAATCGTGAGTTATGTGGTCAACAAATCCAATAGACATCAGAAAGTGAAGATCGCCATCTTTGAACAGATGTTCATCATTGTTTCGTGAAAGAAATAAGCAGGATGGTGGTACTAGGGTGTGGGTTCAGAAAATACCCTACCAAAAATTTGGCAAGTAAATTGTGACTATAATAGAGTATTGTTTTGAAGATAATTTTCTGTTTATTGCTTTTTTAATGTTGCACGTTTTAATGGCGTTGAGAAATAAAAAAAACGGCCTAATAGAACCTTTTTTATAAATCGAGTTATCTCTATGAGAAGGCATCCATTCGTACTCTGCATCTTTGCAAGGTCAAAATAATGAACCGGATTCGAAATTAAATCAAAATATTTTTCCATGCAATTAAATATTTAAATACATATAATGTAAATTCGTTAACAATAAGTGCTATTATTTTTTCGAATAATTATTTCGAAATAAAAAAATATTACTAATACTAAAACTAAGCTAAGGCTTTGATTTATTGCGATATGATTTTAAAAAAAATTTGAAATATTCAAGATTTTTACTAAATTTTCACTAATTTTATTTCTGCCGTGAAGTAGTAATGCGTTTCAATCAATAATCAATAAAAAAAAAAAAAAAAAAAAAAAGAATTCAGAAACGAATTTTTACTGGACTTTCACTGGCAACTCGATGATGTGATAAAGAGTAACTTAGGCTTCTAGTATTTAGACAAAAGCAGAACGGTGGTACATAAGGGGTCTACCTACCAGACATTCATGTGATATTCAAAACCTCTCCGCGAACTTAATCTAAGGCGCTATTCCATTATTCTATTTATTGTACCATTCCGATCGTAATAATTAACAAAAATCGACACCGTATCGATTTCGTTTAGGACCTGTTCAGTTTTTTTCTTCTCAATCTTCGATATGAAAACGAAAATAAATGTTTACCCTCAAGAGTCACGCTCGGACATTTATATGGTGGGCATTAAGCCTCTCACGGCCGGCGTTCGCGGTGACATCACCAGCCATCACAACACACAACGCTTGTAGAATTCTAACGACGCAATATTGTTATACAAAATTGCTGTTGAACCTATAGTTTTTACTTTTAACTTAAATTAAAATCCATTGCTTCTGCGGTACCCCAAGTGATCTTGTCAGCGGGTCGCGGTTTCGATCCGGTAGTAGATTCATTCGCGAAGCAGCTGCTCTTGAATTGTTAGGTCTCCTCTCCTGAGGAGTTCGAGCACTTGTTACCAAAGCCCGTCCCTCTTGGCTGAGCCTTTGCTCGCCTACCTGTCTTGATGAAATTGGAAAGGCTTTCGGGCCACCAGTGTAAACCTTACTGAATAAGTAACCTTTTTTTCCTACCTAAGCTGATTGTTTTGAGAGATCATATCAGCGTCACCGCGCCAGTAGGTGAGCTTCCGGGGCTCAAACCTGACGTTGTAGTTAACACGAACCCTTGCAAGAGCCGTGCTTTGTAGAATCTACCACCAGATCAGACCATCACTTCGACAAGAACGATGACCGGTGCTTGGGATACCTAAAAGCACTGTTGGTGGATCGGGAGGATCAGAAATGATGTGATAAGTACCCCAAAAGTCACCAATGGCCCTGTAATTGGTTTTCTATTTCTAGCCTAACTTAAACATCTCATTAGCACTAGGTGTCTTGAATTAGCCAACAAACATTTCAGACAATTTAATACTTCTTCTGAAACTTGCGTATGGACTAAACTGGCCGATTTTATCGTGGGTCGTGGTCGTACAGCTAAACAGGGTTTGAAACAGATAGGGATCGAAACCTTCCATAATGTTGACCTTAATGATTCGCTGGACGAAGGGGACACGTTGCCATTTTCTAATTAACCCTATTTTGCCAATTTAAGGGGCCAAAGCTTACACAGTGGATAATTCACATACCTGCCACCCAACGTTATGGTAAAAACTAGGGATATCTTATGGTGAAAATCGGTGCTTTTAGGTACCTCAAGCACCGGTTATCATCCTCGTCGAACCCGTCACTTGCGGCGAAGGGCTCGACGAGTAAATTAACTCTGAGACACAGCCCACTGAGTTTCTCGCCGGATCTTCTCAGTGGGTCGCGTTTCCGATCTGGTGGTAGATTCTGCGAAGCACGGCTCTTGCTGGGGTTCGTGTTAGCAACGTCATTAGGTTTGAGCCTCTTGAGCTCACCTACTAGTTAAGGCGACGCTGATATAGCCTCTCAGCTTAGGTAAAAAAAAAAGTGAAAATGTAAGCCCAAATCGTTTTAAATACAAAACCTATTCTATTGATTCCTTCTATGTCCATATGGAAACGCAAATATCCAAATACCTTTCAATGATAGCGATATTTACATTACCAAAACATTGATGTTACATTACTTCTTAGTTTTTTTTTTCCTACTTAAGCTGGTAGCCTCGAGAGGCTATTCCAGCGGAACCTTAACTAGTAGGTGAGCTCACGGGGCTCAATCCTGAGGACGATGCTAACACGAACCGTAGCAAGAGTCGTGCTTCGCAGAATCTACCACCGGATCGGAAACGCGACCCACTGAGAAGATCCGGCGAGAAACTCAGTGGGCTGTGTCTGAGAGTTAATTTACTCGTCGAGCTCTTCGTCGCAAGCAACGGGTTCGACGAGAACGGTGACCGGTGCTTGAAGTACCTAGAAGCACCGTTAGTGGATCGGGAGGATCCGAGATGACGTGTCTTCTTAGTAATGAAGTAATACAATACTGTAGCTTCTAAACGTGATCAAAACATGAAATTGATTAACGCGCGGTGTATTAATGAAAAATCACGATTGTCAGCCTGGAAATGAATTGCAAAATATTAATAACATAATGACACTGAAATATACACTTAATGCATAAAGATAAATCGAAGAGTCCGCAATGAGTGCGAGCTCACCTGAGGCGCTTAAGGCAAAACAAAACAGGTTAATCAGAACCTATCATTNAACTTCTAAACGTGATCAAAACATGAAATTGATTAACGCGCGGTGTATTAATGAAAAATCACGATTGTCAGCCTGGAAATGAATTGCAAAATATTAATAACATAATGACACTGAAATATACACTTAATGCATAAAGATAAATCGAAGAGTCCGCAATGAGTGCGAGCTCACCTGAGGCGCTTAAGGCAAAACAAAACAGGTTAATCAGAACCTATCATTTGAATATGATTGATCGAATGATTTCAAAACCAATTTGTGAGACTTAAATTATTTTTGATCGTAATTTTTTAAGACGTTTAATATCATGGAGGTCACCGATGCCGATATGGTATAGTACATACCGCGCACTGAAGTAATCCCTAACCCATGCATCAGCTCGCTGAGTTTCTCGCCGGATCTTCTCAGCGGGTCGCGATTCCGATCCGGTAGTAGATTCATTCGCGAAGCAATTGCTTTTGAGTTGTTATGTCTCCTACGGAGGCGCTCGGGCAGCTGTTAGCAAATCCCACCCCTCCTGGTTGAGCCTTTGCTCGCCCAACTGTCGCCAAACTGGAAAGGTCTCCGGGCCACCAGCAATCCAAAAAAAAGCACTGAAGTAATTATGTCGATTTATCTCTTCGATCTTCTTACTAAGCCGCCGAAATATCTAGTAGACTCCGGGAAAGACGAATCTAAAGATACTGAGAATGAATCTATTACTAAGAAACTTAAAAGACCAAAACATACATTAGCAAGCTAAAGAAGGCAATCCAGGCGCTTAAGTCACAGAAATCGATATATGTAATTACTTGAATGCGCCGCGTAGGGCACTGGTTATCTATAAAATATGACAGTTAAAATGCTGCAGTAGTTTCACACGTCGTGGAACCTAAAAAAACCTTGGATTAAACAACTTTCATATTACCTGATCCAGTGTAGTGAATCCATTTGAACCATCAACGGTGTTAGATAAAGACCATAAATCCTCCAACTCGCGTCGTCTTTCTTATTACTAAGGATCGTATTTCCACCGGCCAGAGATTAATCTCTGTATGATATTGCTTTTCCATCTATCTCTGTCTTTAGAGTATCATTTAGCTTGATGTTCATCGTTGATTTCATAGCAAAAATTAGAGTTTTATGCTTGATAGTTAAAGATCATAAATTATATAATATAAAAGGCGAACGAATTCCACGATGTAGGAGTAAATTCGGTTAGCAAAATCGAACCCAGAAGTATTAAAAAGTGACTTATGAATTATCGTATTAAACAAGTTATTTAATTCAAATCCATAATCCTGAAGGAATTAATTTGATGGATAAAAGACATCTGTTCTCTGATTTCGCGTACCGTGTCTGAATGTTGCATAAGACTCATGATAGAATCCAAGTTATAATCTTTACAATATTTCCATTTACAAGATCACCTTGAATGCCCGCATTCTCTATTATTATGTTCCCATGGTTTGCCACACTTAATACGTGACACGTGTACACTTGTGTAAAGTTTCAAATCATGTGTTTGACAATTACTGTTTGAATGTTAAATGCCTATTATGAATATTATATCTGGTACGTCGAAATTGACGCACCGTTTCGAGGAAGTTAATAGGAAAGTGTAAGGTTTGTTGTAAAATAATTAAATTCGTTAATCTTAAGGTAATTTTCGGATTGTCAAATAGCAACACTGTTGGTGGGAGCAGTTACAGTAGTGGGGACGTGACATAATAAAAAAGGCGGTAGTCTGAAAAAACGGGGCAGAAAAGCAGTGTATTCAGTAGTGAGCAGATATCTAAACAGATACAAGTGGAGTTACAAATAAAGCAATACAGAATTATGTGAACTATTGCAATCTGTGTATTTATTTCCTGGCTTTGGAACCCGAGTCTTGCAAAAGGAACAATTTTAAAAGAAGAGACATGAATTAGGTTCGACGAAATGAGTTTACTATGTTGTGTATGTGTGGACTGGACCGAAAGCTTTAATGATACTTATTTCAATTTCAATGTAAACGCATACGTTTTTTTTTCTTTTTTATTGCTTAGATGGATGGACGAGCTCACAGCCCACCTGATGTTAAGTAGGCACTGGAGCCCTCAGACGTCTACAACGCAAATGCGCCACCCACCTTGAGATATAAGTGTTAAGGTCTCAGAATAGTTACAACGGTTGCCCCGCCCTTTCTTACCGAAACGTATTATACTGCTTCACGGCAGAAATAGGCAGGGTGGTGGTACATACCCGTGCGGACTCACAAGAGGTCCTACAACCAGTAATTACGCAAATTATAATTTTGTGGGTTTGATTTTTAGTACACGATGCTATTCCTTCACCGTGGAAGTCAATCGTGAACATTTGTTAAGTACGTATTCCATTACAAAATTTGGTACCCGCATGCGGGATTCGAACGCCGCTGCATCGCTAGTTACGATTGTAGCGGACGTCTTATCCTTTAGGCCACGACGACTTACAAATCCACGTGAACTAATTACATAAGTAATGGACGTTTTGTCTCTTTCGTGATGATACCAAACAATGAGCTAGTAATTATCGTCGTGGCAATTGTTTTAATCAACGCTGACATTGAGGGATCGATTAATTCTGTGAGCTCCGAAACGTTTCATTGACTAATGATACAAGAATTGGAAGAGACGCTGGGTTTTTCCGGAATTATAATGACACTGCAGGGTTTTTGAAATAATTCAAATACCAGTTTTTTGTCTTGAAGTATGTAGGGCCGAATTGTGAGTTCTTTTTTTATGACTATCTATCTACCGTCTCGAGGGCTTATACTGGCTTCATCTTGACTGGGTGGCGAGCACACGGGGCTCTATCTGAGAGAGTTTTCTGATGTTGCCCTAGCAAGAGCGGTGCTTCACTGAATCTACTGCCGGATCAGAATCATGGCCAACTGAAAAGATCCGGCGAGAAAGTGAGTGGATTGAAGGCAGGATACGCCAAGTTTCGTGGAATTTTTGGATGTACCTAATTTGAAGTTTATATGTTGACGTTTTGAAACTGGCACGCTTGTCCCTAATTTCAACTTTTTCCTGTGTTCTTGAGGAAGACCACTACCAAGAATTCAAGCACAAAAAAGACCTGTTTCGGTTTCTCCTAGAGATTTTGCGTATCAACTACGTCGCGGCACCAATATTTAATACATAATTTTTCCCCATCCTCGATAAACTTAAAACAAATTTAAAATAAATAATTGCCCAAAAACCTTTTAAACTATTTACCTTCACAGAATATATGTATATCTGTGATCATCATAATTAAACTTAACACCATAAAAGATTTAATTCCATGAATCTTAAGTCTGCAGCGTAAAGAATTACACGCTCTTTCTTGTCGATTAGCTAAGCGAAAAACCAGTTTACGATAATTAAGTAACCGTTGAATTGTATTGAGCTGGTTTAGCAACAAGACGTCCATTGTGGCCATTCATGTCTCACGGCCGCCGCCATCTTGTCTGACAGATGACGCGTAATGGCGTACGACGGGAATTTGTCAAAAGATTACGTTACATATTGTAGATACACGTGGATGATGGGGATATGACACGAATCATATTTTCTGAATACTGAGGCTTAAAGCGTTTTGTTTCTACGTTTACCAATCTAGAATCTATTCTAACTAGTCTTATTCTAAAGGTAATGTAATACTGTTACGTATTTTATTCTCATTTACTAAAATGAAGAATAAGTAAAGATAATTTATGCCCAATGCCTATACTCTATATATGAGTCGACTATTATCAAAGCCGGCAATCTGACTTTTGGACAATGATTGGTAAATCAGAAAAACCAATTATTGACTTTGTATTCCATTGGCAGTCACAAAACTCTTCGGAACGACATCTTAGATAAATAACAGGTTAACTATTAACCTTTATTTAATGCAGGTTTTGAACCGTATTCTTTGAAGGAGACGATTATATTCAAATNATTAAGTAACCGTTGAATTGTATTGAGCTGGTTTAGCAACAAGACGTCCATTGTGGCCATTCATGTCTCACGGCCGCCGCCATCTTGTCTGACAGATGACGCGTAATGGCGTACGACGGGAATTTGTCAAAAGATTACGTTACATATTGTAGATACACGTGGATGATGGGGATATGACACGAATCATATTTTCTGAATACTGAGGCTTAAAGCGTTTTGTTTCTACGTTTACCAATCTAGAATCTATTCTAACTAGTCTTATTCTAAAGGTAATGTAATACTGTTACGTATTTTATTCTCATTTACTAAAATGAAGAATAAGTAAAGATAATTTATGCCCAATGCCTATACTCTATATATGAGTCGACTATTATCAAAGCCGGCAATCTGACTTTTGGACAATGATTGGTAAATCAGAAAAACCAATTATTGACTTTGTATTCCATTGGCAGTCACAAAACTCTTCGGAACGACATCTTAGATAAATAACAGGTTAACTATTAACCTTTATTTAATGCAGGTTTTGAACCGTATTCTTTGAAGGAGACGATTATATTCAAATCAATCTGTATTGACATATCAATAAATTTTTTTTGTCCAAATTCACAGATTGCCACCTTTGATAATAGACGACTCATATACATCCATATGGCTTCAGCAAAAAAAAAATAGCATTATTTACTGTACTGTACTTCATAGTAAAGTATACATCTATAACTATATTTTCCAAAACAAAAAGGAATATTTAAGAAATGAATATTTTTATTACTTGGTTTATAATTAAATTGTGCCGTTTTAAAATCCGATAACGCTCCTATATAAAAATTATATTTATTTCAGTCCACCGTCAAAAACTGAAAATCTTCGAAATGCTACATAGTCACTTCTTCTCGTCTCATCTGCAATTGTAAAGCTTTGCTTATAAAGCTTTTGACTTTTGAATGATTGATGGTCGCATTGTTAGGGAATCTTGTTCTACTGATTGTTCTTGGAATGGTAACCGTCACGTCGAGTGACTAACAACGGCCGTCTGGTGTAGTGGTAAGTGACATGGTCACTACACAAGGGGGTCGCGGGTTCGAATCCCGCCAAGGGAAGATATTTGTATGATAAATATAAATGTCTTTTCCAGGGTTATGGATGTATATTAAGTATATGTATGTGTATAATAAAAATCTTACATTTATTTCCGTTATCTGGTACCTGTAACACAAGTTCTTTACGANCGCTGGTTCGAATCCCGCCAAGGGAAGATATTTGTATGATAAATATAAATGTCTTTTCCAGGGTTATGGATGTATATTAAGTATATGTATGTGTATAATAAAAATCTTACATTTATTTCCGTTATCTGGTACCTGTAACACAAGTTCTTTACGAACTTATCACGGGACCAGTGAACTTGGCGTGATTGTTAGTAAATATTTATTTATGTATTAAAAAAAAAAAAAAAAACACAAATCTTTCGTAGAATCTTTCAAAAACCTTCGTAAGGTTACTTATGAAGATATATTCTAATTATACCGGCGTACTAATTAAAATTGCTTTTGAGAACGGAATGTATTAATTACTGCTTCGACAAAAACAGCTAAGATTAATTAATCTTTACGAAGGCATTCCGGTGTAAGACTTTTGATCTCTGCCCTTTAGTTGTGTGGTAAATAAATATTTTCCATTAGTTAGTGAAACATAAAACTGAAGTCTTAATTTTAAAATATTAACAGTAATCGTTCGAACCGGAATCCATAATCGCCTAGCGGGAAAACTGATAAAATTAGAATAAACTAGAGGTCCCGCAGTAGTCGAAATTCGACTATATTTAATTGGAATTGTAAGTTTGTACACCATTATGATTGTATTTTATACTTCTATAATCACAAATTTCGCCAAGGCTACACTATAAAAAATATTAATAAAGACAAACAATATTTAATCTATTCTCAATTTGACAACACACGTCAAGAACTAAAGTTTGACAATAAATAGTATACATGCGTGTGTGCGTCAAATACACGGTATGTAATGTGTGTAATGTTTTCTTTATTGATTTAATGTATCTTTTATGCCTTATTTAAAAAAAATATTAGCATTGTGCACTTCTTCTCTATATTCTCTACAAGTGTGGAAAATTTCATACTCCTCCGTCCGCGCAATTTTCGTAAAAAGGGATACAAAGTTTTTGCTTCACGTATTAATATATAGATTTATTAACATTCGTGCAATGAACAATCAAATACCACGATTACTTCTATAATATTTTAATTGACTCCACGATCGTGGACTCGTAATTAAGCGTGACGCAAAACCTGTTATTAAATTAATTAATCCACCTGAAAGAATCAATTCGAAATTGTTTAGAGCAGGAGATTTTAAAACGTCCAACCTTGACACTGATTCGCGCTGTTCAATCGAAGGTCGACCCGGAGACAATTAGTAAAGCAACTACAATACAATGAACGGGTGCAATTGTGATCAATTCTTTTGAAGAATCAGAAGAACAGAAGAATCAGTCTATTTTTAGTTTCTATTTTGTTACTGATTCTTTAGGCCCATTTGAACATTGTTCATGCAGCAACTAAATCTTCTTTTCATTTTTTGTTTAGCAAGTCGAGTTCAAGCTGGCATGTGTTAAAAAAATCATTGCCAATTTAAAAAATACGTCAGGTCTTTCTTTTTTTTTTAATTTTCGTTAGTGCTTACTTGCAGCAACAAATGAGCAACAAATTTTGGTTCAATAGTTGATTCGATATTTATTGGTTTATCAAAATTTTATGCTAGCTTTATATGAAGTTAGCAGTAATTGCGATTTTTCGCGAACGGCTCAAGCAACAAAATCGCGGTTTTAGCAACTAAATAGCAACAGAAAAGCTAGAAATTTTGCATAATTTTATATTGAATTTTGCTGATTTGACGCTGCTACCTTGATAGAGCATTTGATTTTCGGTTAAGAAGTGTGTTTTATACCGTATGGTGCATGGGGAATGCTCTGAGGAATTATTCGAGATGGTTCCCTCATCTCCTTTTTATCATCGCACCTCCCGCCATCGGAGCAGAGTTCATCCATATTATCTGGAACCGCTGCGTTCATCGACAGTGCGTTTCCAAAGATCTTTTTTGTCACGTACCATTCGGCTTTGGAATGAACTCCCCTCCACGGTGTTTTCCGAGCGCTATGACATGTCCTTCTTCAAACGAGGCTTGCGGAGAGTACTTTATGGTAGGCAGCGGCTTGGCTCTGCCCCTGGCATTGCTGACGTCCATGAGCGACGGTGACCACTTATCATCAGGTGGGCCGTATGCTCGTCTGCCTACAAAAGCAATAAATAAAAAAAAGAAGACAAGTCACTCGCGATTTGTAGAAAATTCTAGCCTTTACCTAGCATTGATTGCAATTTGTCTATATGCCGTATTTATTTATTGCTGTAAATTATCCGATCGCCTCGCATCCTGGTGTTAATTGGGTGCTGGAATCCATATGCATATGGCAACGTGTAACAAGACCTTGAAACGTAAATCAAGGAAACACATCCACTCAATATCTCGCCAAAACAGTAAGTACACTGCGACCCAAAATTAACATAAATATAAAAATACTAGCTGTACCCGTCCGCTTCGCTGGGCATTAAAAATTAACATTATTATTTCT
This sequence comes from Bombyx mandarina, assembly GCF_003987935.1. The sequence continues at coordinate 337,661 of NW_021011548.1, read as the reverse complement.
CACCCCCACAAAGATTCTCATCATTAACGCCCCCGCAACTGGTGTAGGGAGTCCAACACTCATATAAATATCAACCTATCCATTAAGTACATGTATTTTCTACATGGATACCAAGTTTCAAATCAATCGGATGCATGGTTCAGTAGTTATAACGGAACATCCGTAAAAACCACTGTAGATTTATAATAATATATTAGTACAGATTTGTAAGTGTGCTACCGGCGTTCATGATACAAAAAAAACGCCTTTGTTTAATAATAGATAAAGATAAGCATAAAAATATATCATAAAATATGAATCGCCCACATCAATCGGGGATAAGTTTCGACATACGACATAATAAACTTTTTGTGTTCTCATTCTTAAATTTATCATAATACCTAGTTTAAATTAGCTGTAAGTTTCTCCTTCAAATTTGTATGCCAACAGGCAGAATGTAGTGGCATTGAATATATTTTATACTAAGACCGTACTTGTACCTGCATTCTATACAAATATATTTAAAAAAAAAAACATGCCAATGAAAGTCGTAGGAATATGCTCAGCCGGTTCGGAGTATATCATCAACATAACAGACAGACAACACAATTCAAATACAAATTGAAATCACATAATATATCCTCTTAGCTTATTTATATAAAAATATTTCCAGAATGTTCATAAAATAACTAGAAATTCGTTAAATTAAATTAATGCCATCATAACAAAACTGACTGAATCGGTGGTGCAATAGTTAGCGGCTCTGATGTTGCGTCGAGGGTCGTGGGTTCGATTCTCACATCGGGCAAACGTTCGTGTGATGAAAAGTTTTTTTTTGGCTCTTTGTCTAGGTGTTTATTATCTATAAATAGATTTATTTAAACGTATATTAAGTATGTATGTCAGTCTTTGGTACCCATAACACAGAAAATCCTAATTTAGGGCCAGGTGACCGTGCGTGATTTTTTGCCCACTTATTTATTTCTTTGTAACAAAACTAGATACGAATGATAATAATAAATGCACTGTGCTAATTTCGAAATTAAAAACCAAAATCACAACAACAGACGCGAGACGTTCACATTCATAGTCTGAAAAAAAAATTATTTATCTGTCTCACTGACTTCAAATCCACTGTGACCTTGACCTGAGTGCTTTCACTTTGTTGTTACCATAACAAGTTGTGTGCGGCACAAGCAGGCGAGCTTTCTTATTACTTGTTGATCGACTCTTCGTTACTCGGTAGGTCATAGGCAGAAAATACTTATTTTGACATACAGAGATTAGTAACGACTATCTATACATATAAATACAATTAGAGTGTCTGTTTGTAATATTGAAATAACCGCTTTTTACTACATGCATATGAATATTTATACGATACATACACCAAAATAACATTTTTTACAATTTTTATCTGTCTGTCTGTTTGTTCCGGCTAATCTCTGGAACGGCTGGACCGATTTTGATGAGACTTTTACTAATAGGTAGCTGATGATATAAGGAGTAACTTAGGCTACTTTTTTTAGACTAGCTTCGCCCCGCGGCGTCACCCGCAGTACCGCGCTCAATATGGCGGGACTCGCCTATCAATAATAAAATTTTATGTTTCCGAAGCGAAGCGATGGCGGGTCGCTATTATATTATATATCGAGAGGTGAAAGGCTATTTGGTTTAAGAGACATTTTTGCAATTTTACAAGACAGCGACTTAAAGTTTAAAATTTGCAAACAATATGATCACAACTTTGGCTGTGGCTGGACTTCGAATCTCCTATCTGTTAGCTGAACGGCAAGTTTTTTATCAATTGAGATACTTCAAAAAAAAAACACCATTAAAAAAAGAAAGAAATGGAATTGCTTGAAATTATTTCTTGAACTCAGTTTTCCCAACGACTACTGGGAAAGAGATGTCTTCTTGTAGTTTATAAGTAAAAATGTTAGCTTGACATATAAGTATTTCACAAAAAAAGATGATGCCATTGTTCTAAGAGTCACACCCACGCAGATGATGACACCTGTCATCTGTCAAACTGACAATTGATATAACCTCGGTCTCGACGTGGGCGTTATGCGAAGATCTCTAATTTATTTGTCTAAAATATCCCGGTGCCTTCGACAGTGATAAGTTAAAATTATTAAATGGCAAATTAACACAAATATGTTTTTATATGTACGTATCGCGTCGGCCAGCAGTCTATCGAGAAATTGTTGTTCAGGGTAGGGTCAATGGTAAGAGATCTCGTGGACGAATCCCCATGCGCTGGACTGATCAGGTGAAAGATCTTACTGAAACCCCACTTGACAAGTGCGTGCGCCAAGCCTCAGTTCGCAAACTATGGAAAACATCTGTCAAGGTTTTAATAAACAAGAATTCCACATGACCACGACTGCTCTGCCAAGAGCAACCGACTATGATGATGATGATTATGTTTTTTTACACGCTCGTCCGCGCCACCAAAATTTGCATTAATTTTCAAGGTATAAAATATTAATTGATTAGTTTTTTTGCAGACACCATTTTGAAATAATATACCTCTGTATCACTCCCATAACAAAGACGAATTTTGTTACGCCTCATATCTTGAAATTCGATAAAGGTTGTTGCTGTAGAGCATGCCGAAAAGTTAGAAACACAATAAACTTTGTTTTTCTTTTTTTTTCTACCTATTCGCTGTTAGACTAAGAGGCTATTCCAGCCACGCGCGGACGGGTAGATGAGCTCACGGGTTCAATCTGAGAGAATTTGCCAACACTAGTCCTAGCAATAGCAGTGGATCAGAATTGCAACCCACTGAGAAGATCCGGCATGAAAATCAGTGGATTGTATCTACTGGTCAGTTTTTTTTCCTACCTAGCTGAGAGCTTTGAGAGGCTATTTCAGCATAACCTTAGTTAGTACGTGAGCTCACGGGGCACAAACCTGATGACGTTGCTAACACGGACCCTAGCAAGAGCCGTGCTTCGCAGAATCTACCACCGGATCGAAAACGCGACCCACTGAGAAGATGGGCTGTGTCTGAGGGTTAATTTACTCGTCGAGCCCTTCGTCGCCATCGACGGGTTCCACGAGAACGATGACCGACGCTTGAGGTACCTAGAAGTACCGTTAGTGGATCGGGAGGATCCGAAATGACGTGTTTGGGGCGACGTCGACTGCTTTCCATTCTGTCCGCAGGATCGGGAATGTAGTTACCAGCGGCCACGCACGTTGAGAGGTTTCGCATGTCGTGCCGCTTTATCGAAGTCGACTGGTCAGGTTGCACGTCTTACTCTTCGACGAGTTCGATGAGAATAGGGACCGATGCTACAAATATATATACGGGGTAGCCATCGTAGAACACAAGATATTTGACTACAGTCTGAATCTCGCTTACGACATTGTCAAGGCGAACTTCCATATATACTCGTCGTACAAGTTCCGAAGAAACAACATTTGGACTGTCGGTCTATTGTGGAATTTCATCGGCTTCATGGTTTTTGGTCCATGGTCATTTTTTACTGGTGGTAGGACCTCTTGCGAGTCCGCACGGGTAGATACCACCGCCCTGCCTATTTCTGCCGTGAAGCAGTAATGCGTTTCGGTTTGAAGGGCGGGGCAGCCGTTGTACCTATACTTGAGACCTTAGAACCTATATCTCAAGGTGGGTGGCGCATTTACGTTGTAGATGTTTATGGGCTCCAGTAACCACTTAACACTAGGTGGGCTGTGTCCACACAACTAAGCAATAAAAAAAAAGATCTTTTCTTCGTCGTTAAATTCTCAAAATCGACATACATACGCTTGAAAAACATTACCCTCTATAGCAGTCGGCTAGATAAATAGTTTTAATACTTTACCAAAGTATTAACTTTGAAAAGGTCCGAGAAAAAAAAAGAAAATTCCACATTTCCTTGCCTAGAAAACATCTATAAAGACTGGCTAATTTTAAACTGTTTTTTTTTAAAGTTCCTACAATTTATATAATTCCACACGATTCCTTGTCATTATAACAAGTTGATATAATTGAATATGCAATTTCGAAAAAGGCACATCTCCGAAAATTTAAAATGTTCAGGAAATGAAAAAAACTAATTATTTTCTAAAGCAGTGTAATATTTAAAATATTAACTTTTGAGATATATTTTAGTGTTAATTAGCAATTGAAAATTACTAGAATTATTATAAAATGGGTGTAGGTAAGCCTCAAAACTACATGTATATGAAAAAACGTATTTGACAAAATATGCGACATGTGCCCTTTTGGAAGTTGCATATTCAATTATTCCATAGACTTTCATCTGTTTTTAAAATGAAAAGTCGCAAATGCGTTATAATATTGAGTCGATTGACCACGGCATGAGCAAATGAAGATAAACTCAAAATATAGTAGTAGGTACAGCGCATTGAAATTGGCTACTTCAGAATCAATTCGCATAACCTGAAATACTAATATGGCAACACTGACGACACGCTGTTTATGTGCAAATTAGTTGCAACACTTTCAACATTACAATAGTCAATGCGTTACATAGCACGAGACAATAAAAATTATATTTATGCATATAGATTTTATGTAACAACTAGCTGTACCCGTCCGCTTCGCTGGGCATTTAAAATTAACATTACTATTTCTCACCCCCACAAAGATTCTCATCATTAACGCCCCCGCAACTGGTGTAGGGAGTCCAACACTCATATAAATATTAGCATATTCATGAAGTACGATGTTTTTGTTACACGGATACCAAGTTTCAAGTAAATCGGATGCACGGTTCAGTAGTCATAACGGAACATCCGTAAAAACCACTAGATTTATATATTAGTATAGATACATCTCTCTTGAATATCGGAGCTGGGTATGTAGAGGGAATTTAGTTCTCTCTGTGCTTTTGCTCTTTGAATTTCGTTTTAGATGATCCCTTCGCAAGTTTTTAATAAAGCACCATCCGTCATCGTCTTAGAGTTTATAATGAGTATCTAAAAACGCGGCGGTCGTCCATGGACCCGTTCAAGGCATCTTCCTGCAATTAAGTTCGCCTCCGCCATGTTTCCCGACGCTATCTTCAATCGAGATTCGAAAAGAGTTGTTAATTTTGCATACAAGATTTCTTAAAATTGTCATTAGCCCAATTCGGATTTTGATAAAAAAAAATCTGCATACATATCCTATTATAGACACGGCGGCGACCTGTAGCTTAACTAGTAACTTCGCATTCACAGCGAAAGCACACAAATACTACAATCACTTTATTATTAACTCTAATTGTATTCGTTATATTATATATTTTTCTACAATCAATGAATACAATTTACTTTCTACTCTATCGATATACAAAATAGGTATATATTTGCATACATATCGTAAAGATTCATTTTACACGTACACGCGATAGACTGACTCTTGTCGATCTGGGTCACTTTCACGACAATTCATTTTATTCTGTTATCCATTACGCCATTAAGATTTTCCTGATTTCTTTTTTTTTACTTTTTTTATACACCATGAGCCCTAAAAAATAATGTCGAAGGTTCAATTATATTAAAAACGATATAGTTTTTTTCCTTACGATCTAATTTATTTATTTACTAGCGACCCACCCTCGCTTCGCTTCGGAAACATTAAATTTTATTATTAACTAGCTGACCCGGCTGACTTCGTAGTGCCTCAATCGATAAACAAAAGACCTAAACTTTTGTATAAAATAAACTTAAAACAAACAAAAGCAACCCGTCCGACGGGGGACACATCAAAGGAAAAACAAAATTGTTATTTTTATTTCATTCCGGGCATTTTTATATTTATCTACCTTTTAAACCTTCTCTGGACTTCCACAAATAATTTAAGACCAAAATCAGCCAAATCGATCCAGCCGTTCTCGAGTTTTAGCGAGACTAACGAACAGNTGTATAAAATAAACTTAAAACAAACAAAAGCAACCCGTCCGACGGGGGACACATCAAAGGAAAAACAAAATTGTTATTTTTATTTCATTCCGGGCATTTTTATATTTATCTACCTTTTAAACCTTCTCTGGACTTCCACAAATAATTTAAGACCAAAATCAGCCAAATCGATCCAGCCGTTCTCGAGTTTTAGCGAGACTAACGAACAGTAATTCATTTTTATATATATAGATAGATAGCAGAGTCCCGCGGCGTCACCCGCGGTTCGAAAATAACCGCGGGTGACGCCGCGGGGCGAAGCTAGTCTAAAAAAAGTACCTAAGTTACTCTTTAGATCATCAGCTGTCTATCGGTGAAAATCTCGTCAAAATTGGTGCAGTCGTTCCAGAGATTAGCCGGAACAAACAGACAAACAGACAAATATTTAAAAGAATGTAATTTTGGTGTATGTACCGTATATATATTCATATGCACGTAGTAAAAAGCGGTTATTTCAATATTACAACTCCAATTTTATTTATATGTATAGATTAGGCACACAATACACATTACAAGCTAAAAAAGAAAAGATACACAATAAATAACAACAAGTAAAAAATTTGGCTTGTAACGTAAGCAATGCGCGCACAACTAATCAGGACAAATGTGCTAAGTACACACTGTTCCTTAAAACTATAGGACAAGACAGCACGATAAAGAAAACCAGTCTAACTTTTAATGTAAGGAAGTAACAATAAATCATTTTGAAGTCGTTGTGGCCTAAAGGATAAGACGTCCGGTGCATTCGTATGTAGCGATGCACCGGTGTTCGAATCCCGCAGGCGGGTACCAATTTTTCTAATGAAATACGTACTCAACAAATGTTCACGATTGACTTCCACGGTGAAGGAATAACAACGTGTAATAAAAATCAAACTCGCAAAATTATAATTTGCGTAATCACTGGTGGTAGAACCTCTTGGGAGTCCACACGGGTAGGTACCACCACCCCGCCTATTTCCGCCGTGAAGCAGTAATGCATTTCGGTTCGAAGGGTGGGGTAGCCGTTGTAACTATACTGAGATCTTAGAACTTATATCTCGAGGTGGTTGGCGCATTTACGTTGTAGATGTCTATGGGCTCCAGTAACCACTTAATACCAGGTGGGCTGTGAGCTCGTCCATCCATCTAAGCAATAAAAAAAAATCACAATCACAAAGGAAATCACATTAAACATTAAACAATCACACTACCTAATCTATAATAATGATTATATTTACCTAGCTTACCTACAGGGTGTGCATAAACCTTCCCAAAAGCCGCAAAAGCGGACAGAATAATGACTTAAAGTAAACTAAAAACTATATTAAACTAGCGACACGTCCTCGCTTCGCTTCGGGAACTAAAATTTCTAATGGATTAATTGAGTTTTCTTTTATATAAACCTGATATTTGCAGCACGCATTCTGTCAATGTTATCTCAAACGCCTATGGCGTTATATATTACAAAATTGTATATGGTGGTTAAGTTTTCTTAATTTTTTTTTTCATAATAACCGTCTGCCTATAACAAACAACAAAAAAATAATTATCCAATCGACAAAGACAAACTCGATTTCGACATGCAACTTAACCTATACATCAGCCCGCTGAGTTTCTCGCCGGATCTTCTCAGCGGGTCGCGATTCCGGTCCGGTAGTAGATTAAATCACGAAGCAGTTACTCTTGAGTTGTTAGGTCTCCTTTGGAGACGCTCGGGTAGCTGTTAGCAAATCCCACCCCTCCTGACTTGCTCACTTGCTCCCAGCCCTTGCTCACCCACATGTCCTGGTGAAACTGGAAAGTCGTCTGGGCCACCAGTAATCCGTCAAATATAAAAAAAAAAAACGTTCTTCTTATAACAAGCTTAAAAGTTACGATAATTCACAACGAATGGAGGCCGCATGGCTACATTTTTGACTGTTTCGTGAACACGTAATATAGCGTAAGCGGCGACTACCCCTCGCGATTGCACAAGGTCGTTAACCCGCACGACAGTTTACATACAATCGCCTTACATTGCGTGTTGAAAAAATAACTCGTGTACAAATCTGGTCATCTACAATTAAAAAAAAAAACTATAATATAACGTGATTAGCTTTGAAGGGTTTGAAAACCGTTATTGCAATGCATTTGGGGGTTCGTCCTCATGTCTCAAGGTTACCAAAAGCTTAGAGAAATCAAAAATTAAATCGACAATAATTGATCTAATAAAAATAGTTTGATGTATTTACGATTCGCGTAACAATTGTTATCGAATCAATTATTGTTGGCGTTAACAAAAGTAAAGGAACCTTCATAATGAATCGAGAAACGCTGCGTTTTTACTACGAGATAAAAAAAAATCGCCGAATCATTCTAAACGTGGGAGCGCCGTTTCAATTTGTAATTGAGACTCGAATGTATATTTCGGGGTGAGTGGCGGAATGTCAAACACTGAACTTAAGTAGATAGATACTTTTATTTATTAATTTTGCGATTTTAAGCATACGAGCATACGACCCACTTGATTGTGAGTATTACCGTCGTCGTTAATGGACCTCAACAATGCCAAGGGCACAGACAAGCCGCTGTCCACCGTAAGACCATGATTTGCATTTAAAAATGATGTATACGACATGAATACCATTTTCTCCTACCTATTCGCTGGTAGTCCACGGGGCTATTCCAGCTACGCCCAGACGGGTAAGTAAGCTCACGGGCTCAACCTGAGAGAATTTGCTAACATTAGCCCTAGCAAGAGCAGGGCTTCACAGACTACCACCGAATCGGAAACGCGACCCACTGAGAAGATCCGGCGAGAAACTCAGTGGGCTGTGTCTATGGGTTAGTTCGTTTGACGGCGACCACAAGAATACCATCAAGAGTAGACAGCGACCTCATCTGCCAATGTGTAGTAAAAGTAAAAAAAATTGAAATTGAAATATATTTTGAAATTTAGATTTAAATTAATGTGAAAGAGACTTAAGCTAACAGGTGACCTTGTTTTAAGCTCGGATTACACGCGATGCAACGGATCGCGGCGGTGATTACGCGTCTTGTGTACTCGGTCTAATGATTTCACTTCTTACGTAGTTTAAATTAAAAACAGTCATTCAAAGCAAAATTTTCTTGTTCGTCGTATTAATATTTGTCAGTTAACTTTATTGGGATATTTACTATTATAATAATTATAATTAATATATTATTATAAGAGTCAAAAGATTATATGCAGTTTTCGTGACATCGAAAAATTGCATAGAAAATGATAAAGGCGAGTTTCAACCGTAAAAGTAAATTAATTATTTTTATTATTATTTTATTGCTTATATGGGTGACATCAATAACGTAAATGCTGTCACCTACCTCGAGACATGAGTTCTAAAGTCTCAGTGCTTACAGTACAACAGCAACCTCGCCCTTCAAACCGAAACGCATTACTGCTTCACGGCAGAAATAGGCAGGGCGGTGGTACCTGCCCGTGCGGATTCACAAGAGGTCCTACCACCAGTAATTACACAAATTATAATTTTGCGGGTTTTTTTTATTTTTATTACACGATGTTATTCCTTCACCGTGGAAGTCAATCTCATCAATCATTTGTTAAGTACGTACTTCATCAGAAAAATTGGTACCCGCCTGCGGGATTCGAACACCGCTGCATCGCTAGATACGAATGCGCCGGACGTCTTATCCTTTAGGTCACGACGACTTCAAAAGTGAAAAGGGGTGAAAAGCCTTTCATTGGTTTAAGCGACATTTTTGCAACTTTACAGGAGAGAAGCACTTAAAGTTTAAAATTTAGACAAAAATATCATAACAAAAAACTTCTTTATCTGTTTGAATGGGCTAAACTTAATAGAAGTTCAATTAAAAACATCGAATTGTTGTAAGTTGATACCAAATAAAACGGACCTTTAATTACAAAGAGACCTTCGAACTTATATCTCAAGTTGGGTGGCGCATTTACGTTGTAGACGTCTATGGGCTCTAGTAACCACTTAACACCAGGTGCGCTGTGAGCTCGTCCACCCATCTAAGCAATAAAAAAAAAAAGATAAATGTCGCGTATTAAGCAAAATGTTGCTTAGTCATAATTTTTCACAATATACATTTCTCAATATTCATTATACCAACCGTGCAAATTATGTCAACGTACTAATAGCCAACTTTACTTATACCAATTAAAAACATTGTGCTTACAGAAATTAAAGCTACGTCAAGTAATTTGCACTGTGTACGTAAAAATAGCCCGGTTACGCGGGAGGAATATAACATCTTCTGTAGTCAATTTAACAACTTGGTACATAAAGATTATACATACGCACATAGATCACTGTGTGTAGTAGTAGGACGTATCGCAGTTTTGTTCAAGATTTTAGATATAAGAATTTGTTTTATAATAGGAAATTTATTCTTTATTTGTATTTGATAATGTGAATTTTTGTGTTTGTTAAAATACAAAAAAAAAATACAAATAGGACAACCACAAACGGAGGTAGTGAATAAGACACCAAAAATCTTTCGCTTTTATCCCCCTACCCATTCGCTGGTACCCTAAGAGACTATTTGAGCTACGCCCGGGCAAGTAGGTGAGCTCACGGGCTCAACCTGAGAGAATTTGCTAACACTAGCCTTAGCAAGAGCAGTGCTTCGCAGAATCTACCACCGAATCGAGACTCACTGAGAGGATCCGGCGAGAAACTCAATGGGCTGTGTCTATGGGTTAGTCCGCTCGTCGTAATCGACGAGTTCGACAAACACGGTGACAGGTGTTGGAATTTTTAGTGGAATTGTTCGAGATGATACCGGCATCTCGTTTTTACCATCGCACCTCCCGCCACCGGAGTAGAGTTCATCCATACTACCTGGAGCCTCTGGGTCATCCACAGTGCGTTTCCAGAGGTATTTTTTGCCACGTACCATCCGGCTATGGAATGAGCTCCCCTCCACGGTGTTTCCCGAGCGCTATGACATGTCCTTCTTCAAACGAGGCTTGTGGAGAGTATTAAGCGGTAGGCAGTGGCTAGGCCCTGCCCCTGGCATTGCTGAAGTCCATGGGCGACGGTAACAACTCACCATCAGGTGGGCCGTATGCTCGTCTGCCACAAGAGCAAAAAAAAAAATTGGTTGGGTTCTTCAATAAAATACTGATGATATATTAGACATTTATTGGACACCTTGCTTAGGTGGCGGTAGGCGAAAGACTGTCCTCGCAGGAGCGTCGCCCGACATCGCACATAAACGCGTTATATTGCAATATGCAACATTGCATATTTTCTAAACTACATACCTTGAACATCAATATTTTGTCAACAGGCAAGCATCTGGTCTTCTCAACGGATCCGGAATCGGTGAAGGATGAATTCGCGTTTGACAACCCTGGCTTCAAGCAAGACGAGCGTTGGCAGCATGACGCCACCCTGCCCGTGGGGGGGAAGCCCTCAGTCCTGCACGCCGAGTTCACTAAGCCAGAACAGAGTAAAGATGACACGTTTCTCCAGGTGAGATAACTTTAAACTTTTAAAATGCTCAAGTTATGTTATTGATAACATTCTTACTGGTGGTAGAACCACTTGTGAGTCCGTGCGGATAGGTACTACCACCCCGCCTATTTCTGCCGTAAAGCAGCAATGCGTTTCGGTTTGAAGGGTGGGGCAGCCAATGTAACTAACTATACTTGATACCTTAGAACTTATGCCACAAGGTGGGTGGCGCATTTACGTTGTAGATGTTTATGGGCTCCAGTAACCACTTAACACCAGGTGGGCTGTGAGCTCGTCCACCAATCAAAGCAATAAAAAAAAACAAGTATAGGGGTTAAGTAAGTGATTACTGTTGCTTATAGACGCTGATAATGGCATGGGCATTGTCAAGTTGCCAACTCGAAGGACCGTGACCTTACAGATTTACGTAAAAAAATTGAGTAGTTTTTTTTCTGAATTGCTGATTACTGGTGCCTGTGGACTTCAAACACGTAAATGCCGTGTAAAATACGCACTTTCAGACTTGATTTCTGAATCTCAGTTTTTGTAGTATAACGCCTGCCCCACCCTTCAAACCGGAACGCGTTACTGCTTCACGGCTGAAATTGACAGGGTGGGAGTACGTATTCGTGGGGGCTTATAAGCTGCAACGCTGCTAATCCTTCGAAGTTATCAATGAAGTTATCAACTTATCAAATCTGTATTTCCTTACAAAAATTGGTACACAGAACCAAGGATAATCATCACACTATCCGTGCACACAGCCGGTTTATGACTACGGAGGATTCTGTAATGGAATTCAATTTGTGTAATTCGATATCAGTAGTAGAAGATTCGCAGGAAAACCATGGTAACCGACATAGCCCAAACGATTGCGACGTTGAAGTGGCAGTGGGCAGGACAGATTGCTCGTAGAACGGATGGCCGTTGGGGTCAGAAAGTTCTGGAGTGGCGACCACGTACCGGAAGACGTAGCGTGGGTAGGCCTCCCACAAAATGGACCGATGATCTATCGAGGTTCGCGGGGATCCGTTGGATGCAGGTAGCGCAGGACCTGTCTTTGTGGCGAGGCTTGGGGGAGGCCTATGTCCAGCAATGGACCTCTGTGGGCTGATAAGAAGAAGAAGTAGAAAGTTCTGTAAGCTCGTACAAGCTGTTAATCACAATTTGCCTTGAAGGTGACTATACAACAAAAAAAACATCCAACGTGATTCGGCATTCACCTCGTGTTGTCCATGCACCCCGCCTAACATAGGATAGGCTTGATATATACACATAAACATTTTTAAATCGTTGCAAGTTCGTTCACATCGGACTATCAATCTAAATTCTAGACTGAATCAATTTACTACGCCCAGGAATGCGTTCGTTGGATTCGAAGCGGTCGCTCGCTTTCAATCGTGAACTGTGTGTCGTCGTTCTAATATTACGCAGATAGTTTTTAGATAAACTAGAGATCCCGCAGTAGTCGAAATTCGACTATAATTAATTGGAATTGTAAGTTTGTACACTATTATGATTGTATTTTATACTTCTATAAACACACACAAATTTCGCCAAGAGTACACTATAAAAAAATATTAACAAAGACAAACAATATTTATAGATATTATGTATGTATATGTATGTATATGTATATGTATAGATATTATATAATGTTTTTTTATTGATTTAATGTATAATTTAAAAGACAATATTAGCATTCTGCATTCCCTCTCTATTTTCTCTGTAAGTGTGGGAAATTTTATACTCCTCCGTCCACGCAATTTTCGTAAAAAGGTATACAAAGTTTTTTCTTTACGTATTATAGTATAAGATATTGTAACTCTACTTGAGACCTTAGAACTTATATCTCAAGGTGGGTGGCGCATTTACGTTGTAGATGTCTATGGGCTCCAGTAACCACTTAACACCAGGTGGGCTGTGAGCTCGTCCACACATCTAAGAAAAAAAAAACAAATTGTGGATGTGGATGTAGATTTTCTTATTGCGTAGATTTGTGTTTTTTTTTTGTGGACAAGCTCACAACCCACCTGGTGTTAAGTGGTTACCGGAGCCCATAGACATCTATTTTTTTATATAGGTTGTTAACTTAAAATTTAATTTGAAAAAATCACCAAATTCAGTTTTGTAAACATCAAATTCAATTTCATCATCGAATTCAAGGTCAGATTTTATTTTATTATTCTATTAAAATTAACAAATGTAAAAATACACAAAAAAAAGAGGAAAACGCAACAAACACATATCAATTAAATGTCTTCAAGTCATGAATTTGATGTTCATAAAATAGAATTTTAAATTAAAAACCTACTAGTGGCCCCGCAGTAGTCGAGATTCGACTATAATTAATTGAAATTATAAGTTTGAACATTATTATGGTTATATTGTCAAACACTATTATAATTCGATAATATAATCACAGTATTCGCCAAAACTGCACTATAGATCAATAATATTAAAGATAAACAATATTAATCTATTTTCAATTCGACCACAGACTCTAAACAATAACAAAAGTTTCCCAATTGACAGTAAACAAAGAGTATATTTTTTGTATGTGTTGTGTCAAATACATGGTAGTGTAGGTAATGTTTTCTTTATTGATTTAAAGTATCTTATAAGCATTATTTTAAAAAAATATTAGCATTGTGCACTCCTTCTCTATATTCTCTATAAGTGTGAGAAATTTCATACTCCTCCGTCCGCGCAATTTTCGTAAAAAGGGATACAAAGTTTTTGCTTCACGTATTAATATATAGATAAACTTCTTGTTTTTAATGCATCTTCATTTTCTAACTCAAACGTTTTTTGTCCGATAAAAACGGTCCACACGACGCAACGCTTAATTTTTTAGCCCATTAAAGCCAGTTACAGGAAAATTACCAAACGGCTCTAGATTACGCCTTATCTCATTAATCTCAGTATAAGGTTTTTATTTGGGTCGCGTACCGTCATGGCGGAAATTACGACAGCATTGTCAAGTCGTTGAATATTCACCGCTATTAAGGACTATGAGAAATCGAAAGCTCGACTGTGTTAATGAATTTTGACGTAGATTTGTGTTCGCGAAAGATGAGTTCAAGCCGAATAAGATTTCGGGAATGCAACGAATCCACGTCGCATTTAAATGTGGTCACACCACTTATTTTCGAACTCCATTCTCTTTTTTTTTTATTGCCCTTGTAGTTATAGACAGACGAGCTTACGGCCCACCTGATGGTGAGTGGTTACCGTCGCCCATGGACTTCAGCAATGCCAGGGGCAGAGCCAAGCCGCTGCCTACCGCTTAATACTCTCAACAAGCCTCGTTTGAAGAAGGACATGTCCATGTCATAGCGCTCGGGAAACACCGTGGAGGGAAGCTCATCCCATAGCCGGATGGTACGTGGCAAAAAAGACCTCTGGAAACGCACTGTGGATGACCGCAGTGGCTCCAGGTAGTACGGATGAACTCTACTCCGGTGGCGGGAGGTGCAATGGTAAAATCGAATAATTCCTCAGAGCACTCATTCTCATAGAGATCTAGCCTTGTGGAAGAAAAGCGATCGAGTTGAGGACTGACCAACGTTTGTTGATACACATGTGAACTACTTGCTTTAAACAAATGCCATTTCTAATCGATATTGCACGCCAGAATCGTTGCTGAACGTAAAGAATAGATATATATCAAAATAGATCTATGTTCGTTTTTGTAACGAAAATCATTTCACAAAGTCTATCAAGGGGTAAAAGGTTCCGTTTAAGCGACATTTTTGCAACTTTACAGGAGATAAAATTTAGAAATCAATATTATCTCATTTTTCTATATATATACCTAGTCAGGTCATAAGTATTGTCACATAGTAAAAACTTTTCTTTTAGAATGCTGGCCACAAAAAAGTTTATTGAATTCGAAATTCGAATTGTTCATGAAAATAAAAATGTATACTTTTAGAATTTTACTCATTTTTAAATATGGAGTGGACGCTTAAAGAAGATCGTGTTGCAGTTATTGCGTTGCATCGTTGCGGTTAAGCGCCAATTCAAATTTTTAACATACTGAAAAATTTGAATATAACCAAAAGATTCGTTTATCGTACCATCAAACGATACAATGAAGACTCTAGTGTAGTTGAGAGGTCAAGAAGTGGTCGCCCTCGGGTTGTTAGGACTCCAGCAGTGATAAAAGCTGTGAAGGCGCGAATTTAAAGAAATCCCAAACGTAAGCAGAAACTGTTGGCCCTTCAGATGGGGTTAAGCAGAACCACGGTGAAAAGGGTGTTAAATGAAGACTTAGGGCTTCGGGCATATCGAAGAAAAACAGGACATCGTTTGAATGCTCGTCTAATGGACCTGAGACTGAAGAGATGCCGCGCTTTGTTGAAGCGGTACGCGGGAAAAAAATATCGGGAAATTCTTTTTTCGGATGAAAAATTTTTTACCGTAGAAGAGAGCTACAACAAACAAAATGATAAGGTGTACGCACACAGTAGTGAAGAAGCGAGCAACCGTATTCCGCGTGTCCAACGAGGTCATTTTCCATCCTCGCTCATGGTATGGTTGGGAGTTTCTTATTGGGGCTTAACAGAGGTACATTTTTGTGAGAAAGGTGTAAAAACGAATGCAGTTGTGTATCAAAATACAGTCCTGACGAACCTTGTGGAACCTGTTTCTCATACCATGTTCAATAACAGGCACTGGGTATTCCAACAAGATTCGGCGCTAGCTCATAGAGCGAAGAGCACACAAGACTGACTGGCGGCGCGTGAAATCGACTTCATCCGGCACGAAGACTGGCCCTCCTCCAGTCCAGATTTGAATCCGTTAGATTACAAGATATGGCAACACTTGGAGGAAAAGGCGTGCTCAAAGCCTCATCCCAATTTGGAGTAACTCAAGACATCCTTGATTTAGGCAGTAGCCGATATTGACATGGACCTCGTTCGTGCTGCGATAGACGACTGGCCGCGCAGATTGAAGGCCTGTATTCAAAATCACGGAGATCATTTTGAATGAACTTTAGTGTCATAAGAATCTATGTTTTGTTAAGTTCATTTTGGTATATGAATGGTTACATAATAAATAAACTTGTTTCAATTCTTTTACATTAAACATGTGACAGAAATTATGTCCTGACTAGGTATAAATGAATTGCTGTTCGTTAGTCTCGCTAAAACTCGAGAACGGCTGGACCTATTTGGCTAATTTTGGTCTTGAATTATTTGTGGAAGTCCAGAGAAGGTTTAAACGGTAATAAATATGAAAATTCTCGGAATTAAATAAAAATAACAATTTTGTTTTTCCCTTGATGTGTCCCCCGTCGGACGGATTCCTTTTATTTGTTTTAAGTTTATTTTATAGAAAGGTTTAGAACTTTTATTTATCGATTGAGGCATTACGAAGTCGGCCGGGTCAGCTAGTAACAAATAAAAACTTCTTCAGCCATTTGAATAGGGTAAACTTAATTGAAGTTCAATGTAAACACATTGAATTGTTAATGCTAATACAAAAATAAAACGCACCCTTTAATTACAAAGATAAATGTCGCGTATTAAGCGAAATGCCGCTTAAATCAAATACCCTTTCACCGCTCGAAATGTTTTTAGAAAACGAATCCTAATGAAGCAGCAATGGATTGATACGGAAAGATACGGGTATAATGACCTCTAGCGTTCGTCTTTTATTGCATTACATTGCTTGTTGTGCAAATTGGTAAAACATTTTTTTCGCTACCTCTCTCTTTGTTTGTTGGCTCTCAGGATATAGAGAGACTAGGTTATTTAATCATTCGTACCTATTTCTTTGTTTCTCATATCCTATTCTTGATGATCCTGGACGAACTGCGCCCACAACACACCGGTATCGAAGACTACAAAAAATAACAATAGCCAACTTCATCAAAACAAAATGAGAATATCATTAATGTATTTCAAAGTCAATTAAATATGTACTAGGATAACTGGAAAACTATTTGTAGAACTTTATAAAATACGAGATTGGGATTACATGGCACACTTAAAGTAAATAATAGTTTAAAAAAACTAACAAAATACGCTTTCATAGAAAATCCAACTAAGAAATAGAAAATCAATATATATATTATCAAAATAACCCTTCTACTCATGATACCATGCACGCGACCCCACGCTTTTTTTACAATAAAATAATTTTCTCTTACATTATTTTTAATTCAAATTTATTAAAATTTATTTTCTATTTTTTAGTTGGTATTTCTATGAAAGCGTATTTTGTTAGGTTTTTTTAAACTATTGTTTGCTTTTCATTTTTTAGTTGAATTTCAATTTTTGTTTTTAATATTGAATTGTCATCGGTCCTTAACGAGTATACCAAATTTCGAGTTAATCCGACGTTTTGAAGAGGATCAAAATAATGTTCAAAGATTCCGTTACATACATAATATGTCTGAAGCTAATAAAAGCGTATTAAAAAAAATACAGTAGATTCGAGAACGTCCTTCTTTTTTGAAGTCAGTTAAATAGAAAAGAAAATCCTGCTTATTTACAATAAGGAACGAATTGTTGAAAAATCTTAATCCTTTATTACCGTTACAATAAATCTGTTTCAGAGCGTTGCTTCCATAAGCGACCGTTCTAACCACATCACCGTAAATTTTTAGAAAGATAAGATAAACTCAGTGTACCAATTGATTCAAACAAACTACACGGATAAAGGATCTTTTGTAATTAGGCTTGTTGTTTGGTAGTTCGAGATAAAACACGTATCGCGTTGATTTATTACCATTGTCGAGAGGCGTCCGAATTCGATAGCGACGATGGGCCCTTCTTTTTGTTTCCGATGCTATATGATATGTTTCGTTGTGGTGTTCTCTTGAAGAATCGAAGACACAATAAAAAAAAGCAGGCAGCAGCTTGGCTCTGCCCTTAGCATTGCTGAAGTCCATGGGCGACGGTAACCACTTATCATGAGGTGGGCCGTATGCTCGTCTGCCTACAAGGGCAATAAAAAAAAACAATCTGGTTGATGTCTGTCGTATTGTAAGTCGGAGACTGACAATCTTCTTTGTCTCCACATTATTCCACTAGGTGGGATTGGTATAGCGATTTTTCTATTCCATTATCTTCTATCAGCCGTTGTCTCAACACTCACTCCTTTCTCTCGCTCATATCGTCATTCACACATTCCCTCAATGTCTTCTTCGGTCGACCTCTTTCTCTCTCTATCCTTTTTTTTTATTGCTTAGATAGGTGGACGAGCTCACAGCCCACCTGGTGTTAAGTGGTTACTGGAGCCCATAGACATCTAAAACGTAAATGCGCCACCCACCTTGAGATATAAGTTCTAAGGTCTCAGTATAGTTACAACGGCTGCCCCATCCTTCAAACCGAAATGCATTACTGCTTCATGGCAGAAATAGGCAGGGTGGTGGTACCTATCCGCGGGGACTCACAAGAGGTCTTACCACCTGTAAGCAAGAGGTCCTACCACCAGTAAATAAGAGGTCCTACCACCAGTAAACAAGAGGTGCTACCACCAGTAAACAAGAGGTCCTACCACCAGTAAACAAGAGGTCGTACCACCAGTAAACAAGAGGTCCTACCACCAGTACCTTGTACTACCATTTCCATATATCTTCTAATCACATGCATCTCCTCTCTATGCATCACGTGTCCATACCACACTAACCGTGACTGACAATACCACGAGTTAAATTACTATTGAGGACAGTGCAGAGATGGGTCTTGACTTGAAACCATCAGACCTCGAATAAAAGTACAGGCAACCGTTCTATAACACGGTATTTTACAACACGGTTCCACTATAGCACGAGAAGAAAAATTCCCTAAAATCCTTTAATAAATATCACGGTACTTCTACAATGCGATAATGAGAGCTTTGTTTAGTGTTATTTAGAAAATTACATTTATGCCCAATGAAAACACAATGTAAGGAAATAAACGAAATAAAATTTCATACTCCTCCGTCCGCGCAATTTTCATAAAAAGGGGTACAAAGTTTTTGCTTCACGTATTAATAAATAAATTGGTGTGCAATAAAGTATATGCTATCTTTTTCTCTCTGCCTAAAACATTGTAGGTCTTTATTAAAACTAGACGATGCCCGAGCTTTGCTAGGTTTTTATTTTGATAACGCCATCTTGTTGTGTCTTTAAAGAGGTTAGTTGCCCTCAATTAAGAAAAATAGTATTATTATTCGCCAATAGATGTCGGGAAGAGTTGATTATTGAGAACACGAATAAAACAACATTTTCTGAAAATAAATCGTAGCTAGATCGATTTATCGCCCCCGAAATCCCCTGTATACTATAAATTTTATGAAAATCGTTGGAGCCGTTTCCGAGATTCCAATTATATATATATATATATATACAAGAATATATATATATATATATATATATATATATAAATCCCGTAACTCTTTTGGCAACCTTTCATTTTCCAACCTTCTGACAACCACCACTTCTAATAAACTTAGAGCAAAATGAATCATGTATATTAACGTATTAACGAATATGAAACTGACTATGTAACTCGAAATTCACCTTGTCGCAATATCCTAGAAAATACTAATATACTAATATCAATATTCTTCGCAGTACTTTTGACCACCAAACCACATTGGTGTACTTACCCCATCCGCGTATATTTAAATATATTACTAATCAATTCACTACAGATAAGTCTACCGTTTTTTTGGAAATAAATTGGAACTCTGTATATTGTTCCGTATACTTAATTCATTCCTACAAACGTCGGACTTCCTCCCATTAGCGTGTACTTCTGACATGTTCACTTACTGACAAAATATACTACCATTCACAGGTCTTATAATTGTGGAAGCCGTGTGCAGTCAATTATTAAAATAATATACTTAATGCCATAATTTTTCAGTAGGAGAAACAAGTAAATTACTTTGAAAAATCTACATTAAGGTTTAGCCTAAAAATATTATAAGTGGTAACTTTGCAGACACAATAAATGTGTTCTAACTTTTAGGCAGACGAGCATACGGCCCACATGATGGTGAGTGGTCACCGTCGCCAATGGACTTCAGCAATGCCAGGGGCAGAGCTAAGTCGCTGCCTACCGTTGAGTACTCTCCACAAGCCTCGTTTGAAGAAGGACAAGTCATAGCGCTCGGGAAACACCGTGGAGGGGAACTCATTCCAAAGCCGGATGGCACGTGACAAAAAAGATCTCTGGAAACGCACTGTGGATGAACCCAGTGGCTCCAGGTTGTATGAATGAACTCTACTCGGATGGCGGGGGTGTGATAGTAAAAACCAAGTATTCCGATACTCGTGGAAGGTTTCAGGGATACTTCTTGGAAGTGTGGCACCACGACAAAGGTGTCCTTCTTCGCAGTGAATGCGTAAACCTGTGTCTTCAACGGGTTGAATTGAACTAAGTTCGATTCACCCCACTCGGAGATTCACCCCAGAGAGTTCTCCACTTCAGACACAAGTTTAGATCGTCTCTCTTGCACCACGCTCTGAGAAAGACTCTGATGGCCGATATATCGCGCATCCCCCGTGCCGTCATCTGCATAGCAATGCATGCCATCAATAGATAGCATGTCATTGATATACAGGATGAAAAGCGTGGGGAAGGGCACCGAACCTTGTGGAACGCCGGTGTTAATGGTCATGGTATCAGAGCAGCCACCGTCCGCTCCGTCCATACAAAAAGCTAGCGATCCACTTGTAGTTTCGACAGAAGTGCCCTATACCAGACCCTGTCGAAGGCCTTCGCGATATCGAGGCTCACAGCAAGAGCCTCGCCCTTACACTCCAAGGCTTCAGCCCACCTGTGAGTAAGTTATACAAGAAGATCGCCGGCTGAGCGACCGTTACGGAAACCGTATTGTCGGTCACTGATCAGCTGGCGATCCTCAAGATACTTCAGGAGTTGTGTATTTATTATTCGCTCCATCACCTTGGAAAGCAAGGAAGTGATCGCGATAGGCCTATAGCTCGATGGGTCCGACTGGTCACCCTTCTTGGGGATAGGGTGGACGTGGGCGGTCTTCCATTAAGACGGAACCCTGTTAGTACCTACCATACGAGAGGCGATACAAACGCGTTAGCGCAGGTGTTAACTTAGTGACACACGTTTTCAAAACCACTGCAGGGATGCAATCTGGCCCACTGGATTTACGGACGTCCAGGGCCTGCACTGACTGCACACTGTGTAAAGCAGATCTCAGGCTATCACACCAGGGATGTTGGGTGGTTTTTTTTATGTTTGAAAGATTACTGGTGGCCCGAAGGCCTTTCCAGTTCCACCAGGACAGGTGGGCGAGCAAAGGCTCAGCCAGGAGGGGTGGGATTTCCTAACAACTGCCCGAGCGCCTCCGAAGGAGACCTAATAACTCAAGAGCAATTGCTTCGCGAATGAATCTACTACCGGATCGGAATCGCGACTCGCTGAGAAGATCCGGCGAGAAACTCAGCGGGCTGATGCATGGGTTAGGTTGCACGTCGACCTCTTTGTCGAGTTCGACGAATACGGTTACCGGGGTCCCTAAGCCTGCTCCTAGTATTAAAGCTGAAGGCGTCTAATGCACAGGTTATTGGATCTGATGGATTCGTAAGGACGTGTCTAGGGCGTCGACGGTGACTGGCTCCTGCATGATCAGGATTAGGGGAGTAGTCAGCGGCGGCAACGATAAGGCGATTATCATGACGCATAGCCTTATCGAAGTACCGTTCCGACATTGACTTCATGTATTTTCGAATTGATTCGAGGCCCCGGTCGTCGTGTAGGTCAACGTTCCTCACGAACCACGGAGCCCCGACAGCTAACCTGCAAAAGCGGGATTGTAGGGATTGGAGGGTGTCTATGTGTGTGCGGGCCGCGTGAACGAAAACCACACTCGCGTAAGTCATGACCGGCCTTATGCAAGTTTTATAAAGTGTCACCTTGTTCCGAAGGGACATTTTACTCCGCTTACAGATCATGGGGTAAAGTTAACCGAGAATAAACGCAGAACGGTCGCGGACTGATTTTATATGCGGGCGGAATGTCATCGATGCATCCAGGGTAACGCCTTGACCTTTCTGGCCCAGGGTATGGGTTGTCTAACGAGAGTAATCGGCGGTATGACATGCTTCTTCCTAATCCGGGTGGAGCTTCCTCTCCGAAATAACACCGCAGTACTTTTCGCTGGGTTGATGTCTATGCGCCATTTTCGGAACCACTGTCCTAGGGCTACGGTTACGCTCTGACGCTTCTTCGCGATTAGGGACTTGTTTCTACTCGAATAGCAAGCAGTCGTGTCGTCGGCGAATAGAGCTAACTGGGTCGACGGCGACCGGAATATCGTTGACAAATAAGCTAAATAGGAGGGGCGAATTGGGTGGTGTGGCACCCTCGTCATCCATAGTGAAGTTCGAGGGGAAGAGTTTGACCAGGTCAGCCCAGCCTTCTCTTTCGCAATGTGGGCCAGACTATCATTGAACATACGTAATGGTGGCAGACAAGACCTGCAGAAGTTGCTTTCTGCAGCCTTAACCAGCGACTAGAAAGCACGGCTCCCAGAGCCTTAGGAGAGGATAGCCTTTCAGTCGCTTACCAATTCTGGCAACGTGCTCAGATTTCGCCTTGGCAATAGTCCTCTTATAGGACCTAGAGGTGGCGTTATTTATGTTTGTGTGCTTAGTTTTATCCGTGAGTGAACTATGCGGTGGTACTATGTTACTTATTTCTTTTGACAAAACTGAACTATTATGAAAAATTGCCTAAATTGGGAGTTGCATTAAGATTATTGCATTGCATTAAGATGATATTCACGAACTGCACTATAATGAATCTAAAAAAATCCTCATGGGTAGACGTAGGTGTATTACATTTTGAATTAAATAGTGTGTTTAATATTTGCGA
Source organism: Bombyx mandarina (assembly GCF_003987935.1). The sequence goes on along the minus strand of NW_021011548.1, from coordinate 314,449 downwards.
ATGTCTGAAGTATGTACTTACATCAGTATTCAATGTGCAATTCGCGCTGTTTTCAAGATTATTTTCGTCAGAAATTTCTGTTGCCACCTGTACTTGCAGATTTAGTTATGTTTAAGACCTTGAGTTTAAATAATTTCTTTGTTAAGATTGTGACAGGAAGCGGCTAGCACACTGCCATGTTAAAAATTATATCCAAATACCTACTTTATTATTAATAATCTTATAAATAATTATTTATTATAATTTAGTATAATCATCAAGTTTTGGTAATGAGAAAACGAAAGAAACTTTTTATGACTATTCGATTCTTGATTTTCGCTATATTAGTTATTTAAATATGATTTTTGTTATCTTAAGAATCAAAATCTGAAATAAGGTGTCAACGGTGACCCTAGCAATCTACAAAGTTTCAGTGTCACAGGAATTTGAGGGTGATTTAATTCTTCTACACAAGAAATCTTAGTGCATAAATAATGACAAGAATATTATAATGCCGGCTAATACTATGCGATATCTTGCAAAAAATAATATAATTCGTTTCTCGTTTGCTTTTTATCCATTTTGATTATAAACAAGTAAACCTAGATGAACCTAGCTTGATAATTACAGTCACATTCATCAGGTGTATGATGATCCTAAATGGTATAATTGCAAATTTGACACCAAAATTTTTTTTTACCTAATGCTCTAATACAATTTCTGTTCATGCTTGTTACAAAATGTAACGGGCTCTGTGTATGTATGATACTATGAACGCTACCTATCATTAGTTGAAACATTTATTCATTCTTACAAAATGAGTGACCTTCAAGGGTCAAATTAGTTCGTGTTTTATACATCAAACAAAATCTTTTTTAGTTAAAAATTTATCAATGTCAATGTATTGACCGCGATACCGCAATAATTACTAGTACTACTATTAATAAGTGGGTTACACGACACGCACCTTACAATAAGTAAATATTTTGAAATTTGAATCCGAGTCGGCAACGTCACATTGTTAAGCGAAATTTCGAGCTGGCTGGCGACGCCAAATCATCGGTATGGTAAAAGCCAATATACAGCGCTACGTATACACACCCTCTGGCGGCACCGCTCGACACTGCGATATGCTTTTTCAAACGTTTCTGAGGCAATTTGGTGACCATCTCAAAAATTGATATAGTAACCATAACTCCATCTACAGTTGATTGGTGTTAAAAANAAATATATATATATATATATATATATATATATATATATATATATATATATATATATATATATTAATATACATGAATTGCTCGTTTAAAGGTATAAGATAAAACGCTTTAGAGAAGGAAAAACCTTTATTCCTGAACTATGCAATTGATTTAACAAAAGCCGATCTCGCAAACATCTCAAGTAAAATGATAAGGAAAAAAAATCATGACTTGTTGTTTGTACATTAAAACGACCTTCGCTATGTACTCAACGATGTCATCGTTTCAATGTTATTTAAGATCATATCGATAAAATTCAATTTATTTGCTGAACTTTACATAGACGTTAGCACAGTACACGGATTGCCCATTATTGTTATGCGGATTTATTATACTGCTGAGCCAAAAAATAACACTTAAAAAATTATAGTTGTAAAAAAAAACATTTTTTGGCCTATCAAAAATTATGCTAGGACATTCTTAAAAGCAAATCAACCCTTTTATATAAGATGTGATTAAAATAACTTTTACGATTTAATCTCGCAAGGTCGTCGTGGCCTGAAAGATAAGACGTCCGGTGCATTCGTATCTTGCGATGCACCGGTGTTCGAATACCGCAGGCGGGTACCAATTTTTTAAATGAAATACGTATTTAACAAATATTTACGATTGACTTCTATGGTGAAGGAATAACATCGTGGTCTCAGTTTTAACAGTACTACGGCTGCCTCACCCTTCAAACCGAAACGCATTACTGCTTCACGGCAGAAATAGGCGGGGCGGTGGTACCTACCCGTGCGGACTCACAAGAGGTCCTACCACCAGTACAAGACTATAATTAATTGAAATTAAAAGTTTGAATATTATTATGGTTCTAGTTACAGATTTCGCCAAAACCACACCATAGACAAATAATATTTAAGATAAACAATATTAACCTATTCTCAATTTAACCGCAGACTTCAAGCAATAACAATAGTTTGACAATAAACAAAGAGTATATAATTATATGCGTGTGTGTCAAATACATGGTAGTGTGTGTAATGTATTTTTTAGGCATAATTTAAAAAAATATTAGCATTGTGCACTTCTTCTCTATATTCTCTATTAGTGTGGGAAATTTCATACTCCTCCGTCGGCGCAATTTTCGTAAAAAGGGATACAAATTTTTTCCTTCACGTATTAATTTTATACTAGTGGCCCCGCAGTAGTCGAAATTCGACTATAATTAATTGAAATTATAAGTTTAAACATTATTATAGTCTATTCTATTATCAACCACTTTTATAATTCGATAATATAATCACAGTATTCGCCAAAACTGCACTATAGATCAATAATATTAATCTATTTTCAATTCGACCACAGACTTAAACAATAACACAAGTTTCCCAATTGACAGTAAACAAAGAGTATATTTTGATGTATGTATTGTGTCAAATATATGGTAGTGTGTGTAATGTTTTCTTTATTGATTTAAAGTATCTTTTATGCATTATTTTAAAAAAATATTAGCATTGTGCACTCCTTCTCTATATTCTCTATAAGTGTGGAAAATTTCATACTCCTCCGTCCGCGCAGTTTTTGTAAAAAGGGATACAAAGTTTTTGCTTCACGTATTAATATATAGATATATCTCTATTCCAGCGCGCTCGTATACGTCGAGTGAAGCTTTGGGCACGAGACTTCACGGGTCTCGGTTTCCGCTGTGGAGGAGGCGCCAGAGATGGAGTCCACGTTCACTCAGTGCTCAGGAGTGGGCCTGCCGCCGCGGCTAAGTTACAACCAGGTAATATGACCTAGACCTAATAGACATAAGGCACATAATTGCTTCCAAGAGCTTTTTTTTTTTTTTATTGCTTAGATAAGACGTCCGGTGCATTCGCATCTAGCGATGCAACGGTGTTCGAATCCCGCAGGCGGGTACCAAATTTTTCTAATGAAATACGTACTCAACAAATGTTCACGATTGACTTCCACGGTGAAGGAATAACATCGTGTAATAAAAATCAAACCCGCAAAACTATAATATGTGTATATACTAATGGTAGAACCTCTTGTGAGTCCGCACGGGTAGGTACCACCACCCTGCGTATTTCTGCCGTGAAGCAGTAATGCGTTTCGGTTTGAAGGGCGAGGCAGCCGTTGTAACTATACTGAGACCTTAGAACTTATATCTCAAGGTGGGTGGCGCATTTACGTTGTAGTTGTCTATGGGCTCCAGTAACCAATTAACACCAGGTGCTCTGTGAGCTCGTCCACCCATCTAAGCAATAAAAAAAAATTAATGCTGGTGTCCAAAATCGTCTTAATCTTATCGGACTAGCGCATAGGACTACGCCCCCTAAATCTCTGTCCTTCTACTTTGCCGGTGAAGAGTAGTCTTTTGAGATTTGATAGCTTTATGAGTAAGAAGCTCTTATTATGTTTACAGGCGACAAAATAAAAAGCATCAAAATACAATTGATGGGGACTCCGTTAGAGGACGCTGTCAGCATTTTGTCTCTCGCGTCTCCATACCCTGTGGAGTTGGAGGTGGTGGAAGGTGGCAGAGCGAGCGGGGACGGCAGGACGGTACATCATCCGCTGCTGAAGAGGGCCGGCTCGACTGGAGACGTTACCACGGTAGATCAGATGTTTTATTATTGGTGTATAACATTGGTGGTAGGACCTCTTGTGAGTCCGTACGGGTGGGTACCACCACCCGGCCTATTGCTGCCGTGAAGCAGTAATGCGTCTCGGTTTGAAGGGTAGCCGTTGTAATTATACTGAGACCTTAGAACTTATATCTCAAGGTGGGCGGCGAATTTACGTTGTAGATGTCTATGGGCTGCAGTAACCACTTAACACCAGGTGGGCTGTGAGCTCCTCCACCCATCTAAGCAATAATTAATAATAATAATACGATAATTTAATATCGGGCTCATCTAGTTACTGTCTCACTTGCACTTACCTTGCTTGATTCGGTTATCTCTGGGACGAAAAGAAAAAACAAACACCGCTATAAAAATTATTAAAAAAATATCGGAGTCGATAAAAACTCAAAGACTTATCGGCGATATACCGATATCGTGTCGCAATGTGAAAAAAAAGTCTAGACTTTTTTTATATTATTATCTTTTTATATTGTTATCGGTCTGTCTACATCGGACCGTTATCGTATCGTAGAATCAAAAGAGAATATCTAAATATCCACAACGCTCACATTCCAACATCACAAACTATTGTTTAACTTCAAACACAATGGGCCAATGAGCATTCCATAACCTACCTTCATTGTATTACAAACACGCATTCATCCAACAACGAAACGTCTTAACTAACATTCGGTGTACGCGAAACACTTTCTTAATTCCTAGTAATAAATAAAGTCGAAATTCGCTTGTTAGTGAACATGAAATTAAGTCGTTATTTTTTCAAATGTCAACATACACAATAAAAAGATCTTCGATTGCTAATCACCTACAAGTCACCTGAGGTCTGGTGCCATTGGCTAGCGATGACTAATAATTTCGATATTAAAATAATTAGTATTCTCATAAACAGTACGATCGATGTGTATTGTTTTATTCATGTAATTATATGTTTCAATAGAAATGCTTTAATACGGACATCACGTATAAGTTAGATAAAATTGTTATTTTTTATTATGACAAAAAAAATACACATTCAAAAGGTCACTGACCGTTTACAAAAATAAGATATACAGGAATATCTTCACCGGCTCCGTTTATGGATGGGGTGAACACAAATGCTTATTTAAATTTCCACACGTGTTGAAATTCTGTGACATCTTGAGGCAAACTGGCTCACAGCCCAAAGACACCTCAACATAAATGCTATTTTGAGACATTAAACGTTAACTCAAAGTCATTAAACGTTACATTCCTTCTCACAATTGTTAACTCGCATTTGTATGGAGTTTCTAGAGTGTATTGAAGTCTCAAATGCATTGGAATAACAGTAACTATATCCTTCAAATCAGAATATGTGGAAACAATAACTATATCCTTCAAATCAGAATATGTGGTGGCAGCAATAGGCCACAGTGGTACCGACGCTTGTGGTCTCACAGTACGCCGCGCTGCTAGCAAACACGTTCTATAAGTATCATTTATACTTTACTTTCTATTCCAGCTCGAGAAAGAAGGTAAGCTATTGCACCCTCCGAAGTCACCGAACACTTCGAATTCGAACAACTCAACACTGGAAACCAAATACGGGAAGAGCGGCATCAAGAAGATATCCGAGAAGATAATCACTTCGACCCTCGAGAGGAACAAGAAGGAGAAACGAGACGGTCTACCCACCACTTTGGAAAGGGAAAATGAGAAGAACAGCAAAATGGCCAAAAGTAGACATTCAGATGTCCCTAGTGGTCTCAGCAAGCCTGAGAGGAACAAAACGAGACACTCGACAGGAGCTGATGTCATAATGCCACCAGAAAACGGGACAAGTCAAATCGAACACGCAGAAATGCAGAAGAGAGATTACGACCCCAAAAGGGGAATGAAGTTCGGCATCAGAGTACTCCCGCCCAACGTGCCTGATGACGGAGTTTTGAGGCAGAAGAGCGTAGAAAACGGAAGCGCCACCGTCGAAAAGAGATCCGTCGATGAAATAGACAAACCCGAGCCGCCACGACCAGCGCCGACCGTACAAATCAAACACGAAAACGAAACCGAACACAAGAAGCCAGTCGTGGCTAAGAGAAGAGAGAAAATGGCGCCGCCCATACCCAACGCTAGAGTTAAAACGAACGAAACTGAGANGAGGCAGAAAAGCGTAGAAAACGGAAGCGCCACCGTCGAAAAGAGATCCGTCGATGAAATAGACAAACCCGAGCCGCCACGACCAGCGCCGACCGTACAAATCAAACACGAAAACGAAACCGAACACAAGAAGCCAGTCGTGGCTAAGAGAAGAGAGAAAATGGCGCCGCCCATACCCAACGCTAGAGTTAAAACGAACGAAACTGAGAGTATCAGCCACGAGACCACAGTGTCGGACGCGTCTCAAGCAAGCTTCGCTAGAAACGATCTAAACTCGAGCGGCATCAAACGCGACGAGAACGGAATCCCCCAGGAGATACCGCAGCAAATGCTCGACGCGGCCAAAGCGGCCAGAACCAACAGAAAGAGTTCCGTTGAAATATTAAACGAAAAAGAAAGACAAGATAACAGGAAAGAAAGGAAAAGCTCTGCAGAAACATCACACGACAAAGAGAAACATGAGCAACAGAGAGACGAGGCCCCTAAGCCTGCGAAAAAGTCAAAAGGAAAAGCCCCGTCTCCTCCGGACGCCGACAAAAACAAAACAGACGACAGTATCCTGGAACGATTGCAGAGAGTCAAGGATTTTCTTAAAAGCGAAAAGTACCATTCAAGCTTACTGAACGACTCTAGTGCGGACACGTCAGGTCGAGCGAGTGCCACACGGATCAACACTTCCACGCCGAAGGTCAACAAAACGAAAAGCACTAGCTCCACGCGTCTCGAAGACTCAATCAATTTCAGTCAAGACGACATTGACGATATAGTCTCGAAGCCATTCAAAAGGGAAAGCGACTCACTGAACAACTTCTTCGAGGATTCGAAGTCGAATCTCTCGTCCAACCAAGACGTCCATTCGGTCATTTCCTTGAACCAGAGCGACAAAAGCGAACGAGGCTCCACGACAATCGAACTAAACAACAGCGACATCACAATACACAGTTCTCCATTGAACGCGACAGTACAGTCCGGGTCCGGCGATACGTCTCTTTTGGATGAAAACGAGAGGAAGGCCGCTTCCCTGGGTGATTTATCCAGGTTCGATTTAAGAACGAACGCCGGTAAACCATCAACCGGTACATTGGAAAGGGCTCAAAGTCTAGACATAACTGCGGACGACACTGAGATAGCCGAGGCCACGATCTCGCCCAAAAAGAGAAAAGCTATGTCTGTGGTCGAAACAAACTTTTACGAAGCCAGCGGCGAAGACACGTTACCCGACACTCTTGACTCGGACAATGGAATCGTGATAAAACACAAAGAACCCAGATTGAGTTTGAACGTGAAAACGTCCGCCATGGAAGGCCTTAGCACATTCCAGCGGAATCGTCTCAAGAAAGCATCCGAATTCGGGAACTTGGAGGACGCTATCGTCAAAGGATCGAGCAGCTCTATAGAATCGGACAAGGTCGACGAAGATCACGACAAGAGAACCAAATCCGGACTGCGTATTGGAAGCGAACACGAGACATCCGATCACTTAGCCAAGAGAATCATGGACGAGAACATGAAAGTCCATTTGAAGCTTGTATCGGAATTCGCGAAGACCACTTCAGACGGTAGCACCCTAGCACCACCAGACAACGATCCGTCGACACAACCTAACCTTACGAAACTCGAAACGACACCGACCAAATACGATGAGAAAATAACGATGAACTACGACACAAATATACCGGACGACTTAAAAGTATCGCGTAGTTCGTACGCGAACAGCTTGGAGAGACCAAAGTCCGAGATGATGAAGAAACTGCTCGCCAAAAATCCTATACTCAACGTACACATCGACCAGAGCACGCAAAGAGAGGCTTCTACCAGTGCCGAAGTCCAAACGCCGATGACTGACGCTTCGAAATCCGCCATGCACCAACCCGACATAGTCAACTTCGATCTGAAACCCTCCGAAATGAAAACTAAAGATTACGAGGACTTCGTCAGCAACATCAGGGTCGGCTCGAACAATAGCAGCTTGAATAAGAAAATGGAAAGCTTCTCCACCGACTGGCGCGATTCAAAGGAGGGCAGCGATCTCGTCACATTCACCACAGACAGAACTCAAAACCTTGAAGACAAGACACGTAAGACGTACACAAAATCGATTGAAATCGGCGAACCGACAATGAGGGTAATGCCGCCTGATGTCTTGGAAGGGATCCGGAGAAGGCACGACGAGAAAGAGAACCGGACGCTTTACATGGAACCGGGCAACGTATCCCTGACAATGACACAAGAACCGACCCAAAAAACCGTCACAGTCAATGTAGCCGAAGACGAATTCGGGAACAAAGTCATAACGCGAAACGTCGAACAAATATCCACTAAATACGTCACCGCGAAAACTGAAGCACCTCTTCAAGTCGAACAGTTCAGTTTTGGCATCATGAGAAACGCCGGTCCAACAGACGAACTGGCTCTAGTGGACGGCAACGTTAAGAATATCGATAAGAACGTACTAGACGAAATAAGACGGCAGAATCCGAATATGCATTTCGCATCGGACGAACCTTCGTACACCAAAACGGAGACAATAATTCTGAGCACTTCAGACATGGACGAGGGCCAAGCGAGGGCGTTGATGGAGAAAATGAAGAATGACCCTAGTTTCGTGACGCGCAAAACGCCAGAGGAACCGTCGCGATTAGGTGTCAGGATAACGCAGGATCTGGAAGACGTACAAACGTTCACTGAAGATGCAACCGAACTCACCAAGACCAGATACTCCATCCGCCCAGCATCAGCGTCCGACGAACAATGCAAATTAGAATCTCACGACGACGCGCACGTAACCGAGATAGAAGTGGTCGCAACGCGCGCCGACAGAAACGTTAAAGAGAAACCGGATAAGATACACAGCAGACAAAGGGTTCCATATCGAGAACCGGTTCTATCATACGAACTTGACATCGAGCTGTTGAGCAATTTTATATCGAACGAGAGATACCACTCGGCGAGACAGATGGCGGAGGTCAAGAAAACCAAAACGACNGCGCACGTAACCGAGATAGAAGTGGTCGCAACGCGCGCCGACAGAAACGTTAAAGAGAAACCGGATAAGATACACAGCAGACAAAGGGTTCCATATCGAGAACCGGTTCTATCATACGAACTTGACATCGAGCTGTTGAGCAATTTTATATCGAACGAGAGATACCACTCGGCGAGACAGATGGCGGAGGTCAAGAAAACCAAAACGACTGCCTCAGATCCAAAGAAACGCCACTCCGACTATGACTTGCCCAGAAACAGCCACATCAAGTTCAGAACGGCGACGTACGAATCTCCGAAGGGCACGATAGTGACGAGCACGGATCTGGAAAACCGGAGACTATCGGAGCTAGATCAGATGCAGCTGAGATCGGTCAGTCCGCCCCAAAAACCGGTGTTGCTCGCGAAACCGAGCAGCATACCGGTGAAGGCAACCGAGAAAACCGCCAAAACCGGCGTCTCGTCGAAGATCCCGATCGTCTCGGCGCTTAAGTCCTCCAGCCAGGAGAACTTGGCTGAGAGTAGATTCTCTTTGCCGCGATCCCCCCCTCCCCAATACGGGAGCTCCGGTAACATATCTGTAACCTCGATCAAGAGCAGCTCTAGAAGTCCGAGCGGCGGGAAGTTTTAAATCAAAACATGGTCACACTGTTGAGAATGGGAATTTGTTCGTTCAAGTAATTTTGAACCTTATACCAACAACATGAAGTAGGTTTCATGTGTTTATGAAATGTATAATACATACATTTAAAAAAAAACTCGTAGGGACTTATAAGGAAAAAAACGCTGTGACACAACTGAAGTGCCAGTAAAATGAATATTGTTAATAAAAAAATATATAATATGTAAACTAAAAAAGTGCCTTTCGAAAATAATAATTATCATTAAAATTTAAGTTTCGATATTTTATGTGTATATAACCGTCTCGCTCAGACTTTACTAAGCGTGAGCAGGACGGAAAGATTAACATTCGGTTGTGAAGTTTCATAGTGTTGTCACAATGTAATATTCTAAAGAGATTAAATGTATACATAAATATATACTATATATATAAAACTATTTTATCAATTATGAATGATATCTTAACATTATATTACATTCCGTCCGAAGAGTATTAAAATTAAAAAAAAAAATCATGAATTATTTATCTTTTGACATATACACATATAAGCTATGTTCCAATATACACTGCGAGCATTGTTGTTGTACTCTCACTGGGGAGAAATAGGTTCCGTTGTGTACTGACAGTATAGCTACGGTATCGTAGGGTAATAGTGACGTCATACATAAGTCGCCGCCATTTTTCTATTGTGAACACTGCAGGTGTTTTCGAAGTGAAGTTCAGTGCTTTATTCCCGTGATCACTGTTACAGTGCTTAACGACATTTCAATAATTCGGTTATTAAAAACATATTTTTTTTTAAAAACATTACTTTATTGAAGTATAATAGACTATGACAATAGAACCATAATAATATGTCCAAACTTATAACTACAATTAATTATAGTTGAATTTCGACTACAGAGTGACCACTAGTTCCGTTTTAAATAGTGACCCATTTAGCTGACTATAAAGGAATCGCTTCGGAGTATACTAAATTGAAATCACACCTTACAGTGCTCGCAGTGCAAATCGGAACATAGCCTTAATATTAAAGACGAGAATACGGACTTTTCGTTTAAAAACAAACAAACAAACAAATAATTTCGTGTCTTCACGAATTCGGGTCCACGTACTTAACTAGAAATAAGTAAAGTTAACATTATATTTATTAACCGTTATAAAAATAAAATTTTACCATAACATGTTTTATCACAGTTAATTAGGTACATATTGTATTTTATTGATCGATATAAGTTAATAAAGATGAAATGTTAAAAAAAAAAACGAAAAGCCTTTTCTTTTTATTTGTAAACTTTTGACGTGACAACGTCTTATAATTAATTCGATGGAGCCGGCTGCACGCACGAAAAAACATGACTCATGCGGCGTTACCTCTCTCTGAGGCGTTCCATTTAAGGCTTGCAGTGCAAGCGAGAACGCGCCACGAGCGACAAAGAGGCACAATCGGCCTCCGCGTTCGGCAGCGTTCGACAGTGTCTCTCTCCTACTTGAGTGAGCGATGCATCCGCGTGGACAGCTGCTATACAATAATACATTTACATGTTTTCGTCAAGTATGAAGTTCAGTGAAAAGTGAATGTGGTGTCAATTGTTTATAGCAACGATAATTGTGATAATTGAAAAATGAAACCATTTCATCAATATTTTCTTATGACGTTGTCACGTTCAACTATCGTCAGTAAACCGNATTTCATCAATATTTTCTTATGACGTTGTCACGTTCAACTATCGTCAGTAAACCGATTTTTTCGTGTGCTTTTGAAGCTTACGGGCGGACAGTTGCGCTTTGCCGAGCTTCCAGGATAGGTGTCTGGGTGCGCAGAGAACTGAAAAGGGTACCGGTGTGGTTGGAACTCCAGCCTTAGTTCGGTGTAGTATTTACCTCTAGCTTTTTTTTTCTACCTTATCTGGTAGCCTTGAGAGGCCATGCCAGCTCACGGGGCTCTAACCAGAGGAGGTCCCTCTCGTGATCACAACACGAGTCTATATTACTGGTGGTAGGACCTCTTGTGAGTCTGCACGGGTAGATACCACCACCCCGCCCATTTCTGCCGTGAAGCAGTAATGCGTTTCGGTTTGAACGGTGGGGCAGCCGTTGTAGTAGTAGTTGTGGTGGCAGTTGGAAGATGCGTGCCCAAAGGCCTGGCAACAATGACATTGCGCAGGCCCTCGACCTGAACGCCATCCCTCCACTGACACCCCCGGCAAGTGCAGCAGCTCTTCAATTGCGTACAAGCGGGTGAAGTCGAGGACCTTGGAGAGGTGGTCCAAGGCCACGAAGAAAACGCATTTTTTTATTGCTTGCTTAGGTGGGTGGACGAGCTCACAGCCCACCTGATGTTGAGTGGTTACCGGAGCCCATAGACGTCTACAACGTCGCCATCCACCTTGAGATAAAGTTCTAGTTGAGGCCTCAAGTATAGTTACAACGGCTGCCCCACCCTTCAAACCGAAACGCATTACCGCTTCACGGCAGAACGGCAGGGTGGTACCATGCGAACACACAAGAGGTAATACCACCAATCGCCACGAGGCGACGTTGTCGGGAAATCGTTATATGATGCACGCCAAAAAAAAGACAGTAATCTTAGAGTTATATATTAATCGAATCTGCTATTACATTCGCTCTTACAATTCGATTTAAAGGTTTTCTTAAACTTTTTACTGCAAGTCAATTCGTGGCATGTGTCCTTCAGAGCGCGCTTACACGCTTTCCTGCAGGTCCTTCTAGATTTTTTAGAGGCACAACTCCAAGGACTTCTGAGTACACCCTTACGAAGTGGAAAACGGCTCGTGTCTACAGAATATCGACCTTCTGTTACATAATCATAAGGAATTAAATACGTTGATATCTCAGCTAAAGAATCGTGCACGAAATCCGGTTCTAATTCATACTTTTCATCGAATAGTTGATTCAGAAGATCTATAGTCTTCGTTCTTTTGTATATTTCTCCCAAAGCGAGCTGCTTCTGTAACAAATGAATGAGAAAATAAAATAGGCGTTTTAAGCAGTTTGTAGAGGCTTAAAATTTTTTACATGACGTAAAAATAAACAAAAAATCGTAAAAACTAAACAATAGAAAATCAATTTTAATAAATTTGAATTAAAAATAGTGTAAGATAAACTGATTTCATAGTAAAAAAAACGTGGGGTGCTTTTCAGGACATCAAAATAACCCTTCTACTTATATCTGTTCATAAAATATTTATAACTATTGATACCGTGCACCCCACGCTTTTTTTATAATAAAATGATTTTTTCTTACACTATTTCCAATAAAAATTTATTAAAATTTATTTTCTATTTTTAGTTGGATTTTCTATAAAAGCGTATTTTGTTAGTTTTTTTAAACTATTATTTATTACTTATCGATACTTTCAGAGGTTATCGCTTAGGTAATATTAACACTGATTGTTACCTAAAATAAATACATATAAAATACGTATTTATTATTAGATGCTAATAAACCAAATAAATAAAATACGTACAATAATAAATGACAAACCGTACAAGCGGCAAGCGTACAACGCGACGTTTGAATTTAAAAGCATTGTAATTTAACGCACTGTTGCAATCTTGTAACGTTTATAACAAAATAATGACGCACCTTTTCATTTTTCAATTAATACAAACATGTTTTATTTTTCACTTAAAACGTAAGCCTGTAATAGAATTGAAAACATAACTTTCTTTGAGACTTATGATTAGTACGTCTTGTTTTTTTTTTATTATTATGAAGGAATGATTACCGGAAGCCTTTCTAGTTTTACCAGGACAGGGGGGCGAGCATGGGCTCAATCAGGAGGGGTGGGACTTTTTAACAGCTACCCGAGCGGCTCTGAAGGAGATCTAACAGTTCAAAAGCAGCTGCTTCGCGAATGAATCTACTACCGGATCGAAATCGCGACCCGCTGAGAAGATCCGGCGAGAAACTCAGCGGGCTGACGTATGGATGGTTCTCGCTAATGGACAGTACTCGGGACACGACCCAACGAGTGATCGCAATAGACTTCTTTCAAACATCGCTTGAGAGAGGAAGCACGCGACACGCAAGTAAGGGAGAGAAGGAAGCTCATTCCAGAACTGGGTAGTATGAGAAAAAAATGCTCACAGGAAATGAACTTTTCGAAATCTGCCAACCGTCCATAATAGTTCCCATCATCAGCCTCAACTAATTTACCTTCAATTCTACTAATTCCTTCCTTACACTGCTAACGTAGTCATCTTCCGTATTGTGCCTACGTTAGTACCATTCTCATTCTTATTTCCCACTTAGGTATATTTTATGTTACCAGAATTCTCAATAAAAATAATGTTTCGGCTTTGTTAACAATATGGGGCGTATGGTAGCGATTTTCTAGTGGGTTCATTGTATGGTAATAACATCTCGAACTTTCTCGAAAATTTTATCTTGCAGTCTTACGTCACATGATAATTGTGGAGTATGCTTAGTAACTTTGCGTACCTTAATTACGATTTGAATTTTTATTGTTTTAACATCTCGAACTCGTCCGTTGCTGTTATAATTATACCACAATATTTTGACGAAGTTTACCGGAGTTTTTCCAGTTACTTAGTATTTAGTTACATTAATATACGCAGAGTTACTATTTCCAGTGTTATCTGTATCAAAATTACGTACGAGAAAAGAACAACAGTTTGGCTGTAATTGCCAAGTATCTGTAACAAATGCTATAGTACAGTAGATAAGGGGGAATAGAGTAGGGACAAATCGGGGATATCACAATACTATTGTTGAGTTGTTAGATTTAAATTTGTTGAACTGAAAATGACTTATTTAGTGTTTAAGCATATTAAATATATTTTTTTTTAGACTTCTACAACGTAAATGCGCTACCCACCTTGAGATATAAGTAAGCTCTCGAGTATAGTTACAACGGCTGCCCCACCCTTCAAACCGAAACGCATTACTGCTTCACGGCAGAAATAGGCAGGGTGGTGGTACCTACCCGCGCGGACTGACAAGAGGCCCTACCACCCGTAAAAAAAGTTTAATTTAGTTATCAAAGTTTTGTAAGTTATTAAAGATATTAAAAAGTTAATTACCTAATGTTAAGTACCTAGCTAACAACTAAATAGTACCAGCCCTATCGAGAAACTATTGTCCCCATACGTAACCTGATTCATCCCTAAGCCAAGGTGAAGCGGGTTAAGCTAGTTTTTTCAGTTTTTATGTATATTTTGTAATGAACTAAGTATGTATAATAACGCAGCGTATATAAAAATTTAAGCTTCCGGAACCATTTTAATCTCAATTTTATTGGTACTACCCTAAGAAAAACCATTGAAAATTTGTGTTGGATTTGGAAAGGATCCCGATTCCCCCCAATCTACGGTATTCGGGGTGTTACAACAACACGCAAACGAAAAAAAAGGGTGCGTGTGTACTTATGTACGCGCGTAAGAATTTATACTTTATTTTTATTAAATTTATTTCTTTTTTTTTTTTTTTAAATTTTAATCAATTTGAAAAAAAATCGATTAAACAACATCCTCAAACACGCGTATTGGACATCCCTTTTCTTGACATCGTATAAATTCGGTAATTCTCGGTACGGTTCGGAAAGTTCACCTGCGGCTATATTCAGACTCGCCAAGTTACGTCGGTCGTATTGTAATGAACGATTTAGTGGGCAACTTCATTCTGTTAATTTTGTGTGACGGTGCGCGCGCATCGTAAAATTTCACTCTCATCAATTTATCATAACGCACCTAAAGAAGTATAACTTCAAAAACGAAAATGTAACATGTCCAATAAAGTAACTTCACAACGAAAACTACATTTAAATTTTATTCGCTATAAGAATCATCGCTGGAATATCCTTCACTATAATATTTATCGTATACAAATTTATTTCTGCACGTCTTTCTGCATTCCCTTCGGTAACGTCTTTTGACGCGTCTCGCGCACTTGTATGTGTAGCATACGTTTTTAAAGGCGCGGATACAGGCCCTCTTGCATCGCCTCGCCGCGTTTTTGCTGCAAGAATTACTCCACGTTCTCCTAGATTTGATCTGACCTTCACTTAAATTAAATCCTCCAGAAGTATCAGGGTGTGTCCTTCTATTTGGCGATAAATGCTGCAAGCATGTGAGAATAATTCAATCGCTAATCACTTTATGTTGTTGCTGGCTTGTAATATAATAGTTTTTTTTTTTTTATTGCTTAGATGGGTGGACGAGCTCACAGCCCACCTGGTGTTAAGTGGTTATTGGAGCCCATAGACATCGACAACATAAATGCGCCACCCACCTTGAGATATAAGTTATAAGGTCTCAGTTTAGTTACAACGGCTACCCAACCCTTCAAACCGAAACGCGTTACTGTTTCACGGCAGAAATAGGCAGGGCGGTGGTACCTACCCGTGCGGACTCACAAGAGGTTCTACCACCAGTGAAAACCAGTTGGATGTGGATTTCAATTGAATAAATGTAGATATACGCTCCTTCAGACTTGTGCCTGCTTCGAAAATACGTAATTAAATACCGGTAATGGCGTGGACCATACATGCCGTTTGGATGTCCAGAGATCGGGAAGAAAAATACCTAAAATTGGAGCGGGAAGAAAAAATGGCTACTTTGAACTGCATCTAGAGATTTCGATAGACAGTAAATGGGGTCTATGACTTGGTCTGAACTATGGCTAAGACTTGGACGCGAACAGCCCAAAACCTTTATTAAGGAAATAAATTGACATTGAATGGCTTAAGGTTCAATTATAATAAATGGCAACAGAAGGTAGTTTTTCTATTGGATTAGACTACAGAATTGAGAAAAATTAAGTATAGTGAAACCAGTCCAAAGAACACATCGTTCTGCAAAAAAGGATAGGCGGTATAAGACTGCGTGCGAACTCTCCCAAGCTGTAGACCGACTTCACAAGTCTTTAGTTAGAAATATCTTACTTAAAAGCGCGGTAGGATGAAACAAGGAAAACTAAGGACATAATAAGACACATTAAATCCGCGCCCTTCAATCACGACCATTCTATCAACAGTATAACGACTCAGAAGAAGAAGGTAACAAAACAGACACAAGATAAAAATACTCTTAAATAAGTTGTATGTTACGACAATTCATTTACGTCTCGACTTAATCTATATCTATACTAATATATAAATCTACAGTGGTTTTTACGGATGTTCCGTTATAACTACTGAACCGTGCATCCGATTGACTTGAAACTTGGTATCCATGTAGAAAATACATGTACTTAATGGATAGGCTTATATTTATATGAGTGTTGGACTCCCTACACCAGTTGCGGGGGCGTTGATGATGAGAATCTTTGTGGGGGTTAGAAAGAATAATGTTAATTTTAAATGCCCAACGAAGCGGACGGGTACAGCTAGTTAAATAGAAAAGCACTTGAAGATCCGCTCATTGGGAACTCACAGAACGAAATGTCTTATCAGCTCCTACGCCATTCGTGTCCGATAATTCTTCGTCCCCCACAGGGAGCCTTCCGTGCTTAACGTTGTAATCTTGTAGTTTCGTTTGCCTCTGAAGGTCCTGCCAGCGATGCTGGTTCTTCTGGAGTATTCCATTCAATAAAAAGGCGTATATCTCCCGATGTTTCTTACTTGGTATGCCGCTGTGTGATTTTATTGACTGAAATCAACGACTTACTTAAGGTATAGTGTATTCTTCGATTTTAGCGTTATGTAAACGTGGCATGGGCGTGGTATGGACATGTGATGCGTAGAAAGAAGATGCATGTGACTAGATGTATGGAAATTGTAGTGCAAGATAGAGGGGGAAGAGGTCGACCGAAGAAGACATGGATGGAGTGTGAATGACGATATGTGGAGTAAGCGTTGAGATGACGGCTGATAAAAGAGAATGAAATAGAAAAATTCGCTGTGCCGACTCCACCTAGTGGGATAAGGTGAAGAAAAAAAAGAAGAGGAAACACAATTAAAATTACTTTTACGGTTTTCATCTCGCGTATTTTGTTATTGTTATTAATTCCGACGTTTTAGAATACAGTTTTCGTACAGTACGTAAAGTTGTACGCTTGGAACGATTCACAACCACGAGCTTCTTATACACTTAAGGAAATTCAGCATTATCGTACAGTTTTTTTTTAAATTATAGATAATTTTATTGCATAATGAAGTAAAGATATCAATTAAGTTTTTAGTCTAGTTCAGTTTGATAGTTCACCAACGCAGACATGTTCTAGATCAGGTGTTCCCAAACTTATTTTGTCTACTGCCCACTTTGAGAACAAATTATTTTTTAGCATCCCCATTTTTTCACCTACTTAAAAACCACTATAGCGAGAGCTCAGTCGGTGTCTAAGAGCCCTCCTAGATGAAATCACAAATCGCCTTCCAACCCTCTACACAAGGCCCCAACTTTTTTTTTTTGGGTCTCTTACCGCCCCCCCTTAGGCCTGCCGTGCCCACAAGGGGCCGTTATCACCCACTTTGGGAAAGGCTGTTCTAGATTTAGTCACACTTTTTTTTCATAATTCAATTCATTCACAATCAATTTTTGTGTGTTACGTGTACTGTGTATGTAAATATTTATATATATATTTCTTCTGTGCGTGTGTTTGTCACTGAACTCCTCCTAAACGGCTGGACCGATTTGAATGATTTATTTTGTCATGCGTTTGGGTGGCACCCTGAATGGTTTAAATTCACAAATCAGCCCGGAGGAGGGCGCTGCAGTCGGTATCTAGGTTATTTATCTTTCCTAGAAATAATTTATATTATAAAACAACGTTTGCCGGGCCAGCTAGTATATGTATAGATATAGGTAAATTTACTACGATTATTACTAGGTAAGTTGTAATTAAAGGTATCTGTGAAGGTCTATCTACTTGGTTAGAAACATTTTAATCTGTGACAACACGTGCTCATGTTCCACTAAGATTTCGGTGAATACTCTAACCCATCGACAAGAAATGAATCCACCCTGAGAATAGTGTGCTTAGTGGGAGTTTTTTAACGTTCTCGATAGCGTAAAAGTTAGCTCATATTTGTATGGAATGGGATCGTTTGCCTACGTTTGCCGCTAGGGGCGCTGTTCCAACTGCATACAAAATTGGGTTAACTTTTAGGCTATCGTGAACGTTAAAAAACTCGCACCAAGCACATAGAGGTGTCACTTGTATTGTAATGGCTACCGATTTTCTTATCATTAGGAACGGATATTGTGATTGCAGTTTTCAGCAGAGGTCAGTGTGCTTAGTTCGAGTTTTTTAATGTTCTCGATAGCGTAAAAGTTAACTCACATTTGCATGGAGTTGGGACGTTTGCCTACGTTTGCCGCTAGGGGCGCTGTTCCAACTGCATACAAATTTGAGTTAACTTTTACGCTATCGAGAACGTTAAAAAACTCGCACTAAGCACACTGGAGGATAGTGGTGGATAATTGGTAGTTCATTCTCTCGCTTCACACCATAACACTAGTGTAAGCTGTGAATATCATTAGTACTTACGGTAAGAAAGAGTAAACTCATGAGAACGACACTGAAACAATATAATCTCATATCGTTTTGTCGGAATTCACATTTACAAGAAAAACTAACAAAGTTAATTAATTTTTTTTTATTAAAAACTACATTGGAAGTGAAATTGAATTTTTAATTTAATTATACTTTCATATTGATGCACGTTCTGTAGTTTATACGCATTTATTTATTTTAAAGTTTCTGACACCATAAAATTACCATAGATTCTTTTTGTAATACAGCAATAGTCTTTTTTTCCCTACCTATGCTGATAGCCTTGGGAGGCTATTTCAGCTTCTCCATAACGTGTAGGTGAGCTCACGGGGCTCAAACCGGAGTGTTGCCAACACCGGCCCTAGCAAGAGCGGTGATTCGCAGAATCTACCATCGGATCAGAAACGCGACCCACTGAGAAGATCCGGCGAGAAACTCAGTGGGCTGTGTCTGTGGGTTAATTCGCTCGTCGAGCCCTTCGTCGCAAGCGACAGGTTCGACGAGGACGGTGACCGCGCAATAGTCATAATATATATATGTTATTGCTTATATGAGTGGACGTGCGCACGGCCTGTGAGGCAATCTGATGTTAAGCGGTTACTGGAGCCCATAGACACCTACAACGTAAATGCCAGTAATTACGCAAATAATAATTTTGCGAATTTGATTTTTATTTCATGATGTATTGCTTCACCGTGGAAGTCAATCGTAAACATTTGTTAAGTGCGTATTAAAAAAATTTGGTACCCGCCTACAGGATTCGAACACCATTGCATCGTTAAATACGAATGCACTGGACGTCTTATCCTTTAGGCCATA
This sequence comes from Bombyx mandarina, assembly GCF_003987935.1. The sequence continues at coordinate 294,589 of NW_021011548.1, read as the reverse complement.
ACGACTATAACAACCAACGAATTGGATCTTTAATCTGTGATGTTGGAATTGTAGAAAAAAAAATGGCAGTTCCTTAAAAACCGGTTCCAGTAAAATAAGACATTTAGAAAATTAATGTTAGTTTTTGGTACACCCTGTATTAATTAGCCGAGTAGATGTAAATTGGAAGGCAAGTGAAATGTTTGTGCCAGACTTATGGTTTCATTATTCAGAATATACAGAATTATATATATTTTTATGTATATGTATTTATTTAAGTATGAGTATTTGTATCTATAAATATTATGTATGTTATATATACACATCCTCCTTGCGTCGGTTTCCTCATTACTGAGGGTCGTGGTCATGGCCTTGAAACAGTTTGTTTTTCATAGTGCACCGCCATCTGTTCCTATCTGCAGCTGAGTGCAGAGCATCGTGCACTGTGGTACCCAGGGCTGCACGAATCTGGTCCGTCCAACGGGTCGGGTTCCTGCCTCTTGGTCGCTTGCCCTCGACCTTTCCAGTGACCACCAATTTCGCCAAGTTGTCACATATGTTTAAGTAATATCACTATCACACTACACCTACCAAGGTTCATCTCTGCAACCCCCTAAGGTAGACTGTTAGAAAATGCCTATGGCATTAAGTCCGCCTTTAAACTGTTTAGTATATAAAGTTATAAATAAATAAATAAATAAATAAACATATATTCAGAATTATTCAGATTATTTAGAACATAGATAGGACAGCTGACAACTTGTAACAATAATTATAATTTGTCATTATTCATGAGTGTTAGAATTATTCTCATTTCATTTTTGAAATCGATTTCTTGGATTCAAGTCTTGATTATCTGTAGTACCGCTAATTGTGGGTGTTCATAGGTTGGCATTACAATCCTATCTGTTTATTCCTCGAAGCAATCACACTTTACCATCCGTGAGGAAATTTCCAGTATCTTTATTACTATCTATAAATACTCCAAGGCATTGCTTTACAAATACACTATATATTTTCTTTTAGAACTTATTTAGGTAATAATTCTTATGAACTAGGATAACATAACAATAAACTAAGTTGAGCTCTGTCTGTAATTCTTAGTGTCTAGAATCTTCTTTCCACACATGGCACATATACCCTTTTTGTATGCGCAAGCTTGGCAGTAATGTGATCCGACTTGGTGTACTTTCGTTCTGCAGATTCTGAAAAATAAAAGAATATATTTTAAAAACTTTTAATACATTTTACTGGTGGTATGGTTAGACCTAATAGACGCCTTTGAAATGTGGAGCTGGAGAAAAATGTTACAGATTCCATGGAATGCTTTTCTCACCAACGTGACTATTCTAAGAGAGCTTAATATCATAACTAGACTTTCCACTATATGCCTTCGTAGGATGCTGGAATTCTTCGGACATATTGCCCGTAAAGAGGGTCACAATCTAGAACAGCTGATGCTGACAGGAAAGGAAGATGGCAAATGTCCCAGAGGATGCAGTCCCACATGATGGTCGGACTAAATACAATCTTCTCTGAACATCAACTTCCACAGTGCCCTTCATGAAGCTAAGGAACGCAGCAGATGGAAGGAAATCGTACGGGAGAAACTGATGCAGCAGGGGAGTCACGACCCTCAGTAATGAGGAAAACGACGCGAGGAGGAGGTGGTATGGTGTAATGCACTGAAATAGGTTCCATAAACCTAGTTATTGCAACCGTAAATTTGTCCCATTTTCAAAGGAGAGCCATTTTTAAATTCGAATAAATCTTCAACTGTATCTCTTCAGATGACAAACAACGTACACATTACAATCATATTCTATGGCCCTATTAATCTACCCATGTAGTGTAATAAATAAATCACTCAAGAGAAGAAGGGATAACGAATATAAAAAAACATCCTTCAAACAGGTATCATAGACTAACTTTTATTGTGTTGTTATTTTACATTTTTTTTTATTGCCTTTGTAGACTGAAGATCATACGGCCCACCTGATGGTAAGTGGTCACCGTCGCTCATGGACGTCAGCAATGCCAGGGGCAGAGCCAAGCCGCTGCCTACCGTAAAGTACTCTCCGCAAGCCTCGTTTGAAGAAGGACATGTCATAGCGCTCGGAAAACACCGTGGAGGGTATTTCATTCCAAAGCGGGATGGTACGTGGCAAAAAAGATCTTTGAAAACGCACTATCGATGAACGCGGGCGTTCCAGATAATATGGATGAACCCTGCTCCGATGGCGGGAGGTGCGATGATAAAAAGGAGATGAGGAGATAATCTCGAATAATATTGGTAACTAAAAGTCCAGCAGCACTTAGTGTGTTTGTCTGAAGCGTCTTAACGCTATAACGCTATATGAGGCAAAATTGGGGAAGTATTATTAAGAATGTATGAGGCAAAATTGGGGAAGTATTATTAAGAATGTATAAGGCAAAATTGGTTTATAAACATCAGGATTACTCACTTGCACTGTTGAAATGTGGAAGTGTACGGATTAAATCGTCCTTTTTTGGCGGTTAATGCTTTGTTTTCTCCAACAACACGTCCGCCGGACTCCACGGTATTCCTAGCTCCAGCCTTCCAAGGGTCCGGTGTTATTACTCTGCCCAATTTCTTTTCGCACTTCTCACAAACCATTTTTGTTTAGTTTCTTACTAACCTAACGAGCTTGTATTAGTTCAAATTTTTTATTAAATTGTAGATTTTACTGAATAATATGTAGGTTATATTAATTAAATATTACTTATCAAATATTAAAATATGCTCTGCTAGTGAACAGCTAGTTTTATTTAGAAATCATAGTTAATACACTTAATATTTGTTAGAAATAAAATTTATTTAAGTTGATGTTGTTGATGTTTTGATCGACTAATAGTTTTCTTTTTGAATCGTCATTTGGATAGGCAACAGGAATGAAGCCCATACAGTCAAAACTTTTATATCTAAGTGCGGTTCCGTGTCTAGTATTAAAAGTAAATGAAAACAATCATGGAAATTGACTTGATTTTGGAATTAAATTTGAATAAAATTAAACTAAATTCAATGAATTAATATAAATGACGGTTAGGAGTTGGACAAGATCAAAATCCCTTGCAATCAAATAGGTGGAATTTACTAAGACTTCAATGGACTTTTTGGAAGGGCTTGATAAGTCATGGCCTATATTTCACTAAGGCTACGGTGAATATTTCAATGTACTTTTACGAATTCTAATCGATTAATATAAAAATTTTAAGCATGAAGAAACATTAAATTAAAAAGTAACAGCTCGAGTGCCCGCCAACTATTTTCTTCAAACTAAATAGTGTAACGTCAGTCTCATGCAAACAAGAACGAAGGACTGCTTGACAGACCAAATAGGTGCGAACCCAACCCGTGCCGCTTATAAATCGCATAGTCCTACACGACTTCTGTGCGGACCCTGGCCCTTAAGTACTTTGTTTTAGAAACTGTCAAGGCAAAGTCAAGACATGAGGCTTAAGTTGAAGAAAAAAACAAAATAGTAATCTCGTTTTCCCCTCTAGAAAAAAAAAACAAATAAAACAGCATATCCAATTGCAATATAAGTATTGAGCGATTTATTAACTCGTTTCTCGATAAACATTTCAATAGATTTTATTAATCAACACATTCAACTTTCATAGTTTATTTATCCGACGCCGAAAGCTAATCTATATTAGTGGCACGTTACTATCAAAAGCGTTGTAACGGAAATGTTGCAAGAAATAAAAATATACGAATTGCTAACTCTGATGTTCCTCCGCCATTTTCGTTGGAGCATCACTTGGATTTGTGTCATTTGACTCTGGGTAATATTGTTCTTGTGGAGCCTCCGCTGTGTTCTCATAGCTTTGTTCGTAATTCTGCTCGGGTTGGTAGTTGACTTCGGCTATGTTGTTGTATTGTTCTTCGCTATATTGCGCGTTGGGGTCAGCATATTGCTGATATTGTTCATAATTTTCATATTGTTCGTTAGCGTAAGTTGGCTCCTCGTAATTATTTTGGTATTCAGGTTGGTATTGCATTTCTGTTGCTTCGTAATTTTGTTCCTGTCCAATGAAATTCGCATCCTCTTGATAAGTCTGTTCTTTATGCTCTACGTCCATTGGTCTTTCTGATTTAACGGGTGCACCGTTTTGATTTTTGTACGGTTCTTCATCATCTTTGGACATCGGTTGAGATTGATGTTCGTCGGTTATTGTTGTAGGCTCTTGGTGGTCGTGATGCTCAGGTTGGAGTTGCTCTCTGTCCGTTCGGTCTGTATGTCCGGTGTCTCCGGGGGACTGATCTCCGGGATCGTCGTGTCCGGGAGAGGAAGTAACAAAGGGTATGCTTCTGTCGGCTGGAGTATAGTGCGTGGGATGTGCTGTAATAATTTGATTAAAGTTAGATGGGTATCTTAAATATATTATTTTGTACATTCATTGATTTAATCTGATATTGATTTGATCAGTTGAAATGAAAGAACATTTTATTGTGTCGAATATAATTGGAAGTTTTTGAAGTGAAACTTCTAATGCGACTTCCAACAAGGTTGCGTTAAACGTTTAACGCTATCACGGAATAGAAAGAGACAGAGCGAGAGTGACTGCATGGTACACGAACGCATGCGCGTAGTATACCTGTTACAGGCCAGCGCGAGCGTTAGCAACGAGTAGCATCCAATATATAATGAAGTATTTAAAAAAAAAATATATATTTTTCTATGTATAATTTAAAATACCTATATATAATATAAATAAATGTTGAAGATGTCGCATCTCTTATACACAGCATTCCTTATTACAAAAGCAATCTGATTTAAGGGTGAAAAATGAAGAAAGCCACAATACTACATATCGAAAAAGAAGTTTCACTTCATTCACGTGCACCAAGTTGCACGCGCGCCGTTATTTTATTTTGTAGCTTCAGTAGATCATTTTAGAGTTTAAAGTTGCAATAGTTTAGATTTTATTGCTTAGATCACATCTACAATTTGTGAATTACTTGAGAATAAATTTATATGCGTAAAAAACTAAATTAATTATTTATCAAATTCAAATACTCTCGAATAAACATGCCAATAAAACATTGAGCTTCAAACATATAGTACTAATCTCATAAAATACGTGAAATGTTGTTTTAATATTTAATTTGTTGATATTATAATTTCTTAATTGGGCAAATTTACCAGGGACTCCTGGGAATTCATTCATCATAATTTTTTTTCGTGCCAGGGGCGAACCTCCTAGGAGATCCCCGCGCCTAAGGGGGCGCGCGGGGTATGTATGTGGGACTCGACGATCTGCAAGGTATTGGGAGCAGACCGCGGGCCCAAGGAATTTAAGGCCCTACCCACTAAACGACTCCCCTTTGTATGAGTTAACTTTTACGCTATCGAGAACGTTAAAAAACTCGCACTACGCACACTTCTCATTCCTAGACTCTGTTGTCGAACTAATGTCGTACCGTACCTTGACGACTAGGCGCGTGCGGCGGCTGCAGTGTCCTGCCCAGAGTGTCTACTTGACGCTGCAGAGCTGCCAATTCTTCCCTGCGGCACACACGCACATGCGATCACACCACACAAACGTGCAATAATACATTTCTCGCTGAGATATACAATTCGAATGAAACAAATCGATATTCGCGACGCAAGACAATCGTTTTACGTCATCCGTTGAGTTTTTTTTTATTGCTTAGATGCGTGAACGAGCTCACAGCCCACCTGGTGTTAAATGGTTACTGGAGCACATAGACATCTACAACGTAAATGCGCCACCCACCTTGAGATATAAGTTCTGAGGTCTCAAGTATAGTTACAACGGCTGCCCCACCCTTCAAACCGAAACGCATTACTGCTTCATGGCAGAAATAGGTAAGGCGGTGGTACCTACCCGCGCGGACTCACAAGAGGTCCTACCACCAGTAATAGAAGACAATCGTATTACGTCGTCCATTGCGTGTTTAGAGTTCATTGACGGGAAGCATTGATTTTAAATGAGCGAAGCAGCCTCCAGACTACACTATAATATAATAGCACATGGTATATAGCAGAACAATATCGCGCACCATACATTGTTATGGACACGTTCACGCTGTACTGTACTATATATTATTGGTTAGGTATACACTGCTATACTATATGGCACTATAGTATAGCGTAGTATGAAAGCAGCTTAATGTCTTGAAACTATCAAAAAGAAATATAACTGAATTAGGTTAATCGTGTTAAGATTTTACCGAAATTGATTTCGCTAAAGGAATACGTGATTAAACTATTTTCTCATGCTTTACTAAAATACCCCAACTAATTCACAAAATAACTATCTACCCACAAAATCTACCAGATTGTATTGAACACAAGCCATTACCTTCGAAGGCTCGACATCGGAGTCATCGACTCTATCAAGGGAGAGATCGCTCAAGTTTCTCACGAGGCCTCCGATGTGGTCTCTAGATGAAAAGCTCCTAAATCTATTAGTGAAGGGGGTCGATGTTCGGTAGGTGCGGTCTAGGTCATACGATGATCGACTGTGGGGGTATCCGCTCAGCGGGGTGGAGCTTCGTGCTACAGTGGTAGTGCAATATCTCTTGTGGGAACACCACAAGCTCCTGAGCTTTCGCATCAGCTCAGCGTTCCTGCAAAGCAATTGTGTTTTCTCCGCTCTGAAACGTAAACGCTTTTCGTGAACCTCTGTGAGCAGCTGTAAGCTTATGAAAAACTACTGCAAGCTTTTCTATGCTTTTGTTATACTAGATCAGTGTTGTCCATTTTGAATTCGAATGAAATATCTATTGGTTTTTTTTTTATCTTCATACTATTAAAGAAAAATGTTGAATGTAGAATGAAACTATACAGGGCGTCCCAGAAGGAATGGATAATCATGAAACACCTCATAATAGAGCTATTGGGGACACAAAATAAAAAAATAAACAAAAATATTTCTAAGGTAGTACCCAAATTACGTATTAAAAAAACATTATTTTCCATAGTACTGCGCGTTTCTGTAATATACAACAGCTACAAATATATAAAATCCATAGGGTTTTTGGTGTTATTGTTTCTACATGGAGTATACCAATGGATGCACTAAGCCATAGGAGTAGCTGTTGTAATTTTTTGTAAAAATTAATCCGAACTTAAATTTTAATCATGAAATGTAGTATTTTTATCTGGGTAATTAATTTGGGTACTACCTGATAATTTTTATTTTTTATTTTGTGTCCCCAATAGCTCTACTGTGAGGTGTTTCAGGATTATCCATTATGTTTGGGACACCCTGTATATGTGGCTTTACTATGGTCAATGGATATCGTCCAGTTAATCTATCGAGGGTTGAAAAGCCATTTGGGCTAAGCGAAATTTTTGCAACTTTACAGGAGAGCCATTTCAAGTTTAAAATTTAGAAAAAAATATAACAAAAAAAATTTCAGCTACTATTTGATGCGAGTAAACTCAATTGAAGTTCAATTAAAAACATCGAACTGTTGATGCTTGTACCAAATAAAACGGGTCTTTAATTACAAAGATAAATTGTGGCGTATTAAGCTAAATTTCGCCTTTCACCTCTCGATATAATAAATTCTATAATCGTTCATAATTATCTAAGCATGTACTTTACGAGTATATTATGTATTATAATTATATTTTAGGTACATAAAAAAAGTACTTTTGGAAAATAACATGACGTGTTTTAAAACTTTTATTGCACTACATATAATTATTAGGTGTCGATCATCATTACCCATTTAAATAACATATATCCTTTTAAAGTTTGAACAACAAAAAAACCGAGCTTCAATAAAATGAGTCGACTATTATCAAAGCCGGCAATGTGACTTTTGGACAATTATTGGTAAAACAGAAAAACGAATTATTGACTTTGTATTCCATTGGCAGTCACAAAACTCTTCTGAACGACATCTTAGATAAATAACAGGTTAAGTATTAACCTTTATTTAATGCAGGTTTTGAACCGTATTCTTTGAAGGAGACGATTACATTCAAATCAATCTGTATTGACATATCAATAAATTTTTTTTGTCCAAATGCACAGATTGCCACCTTTGATAATAGACGACTCAAATAATGTAAGTACACCATTAATGTGGTTAATTAAACATGCATTATTAAGGATAACTCAAAAATTATTGGTCACATCTTAATAGAATTTGGAACCACATGAGAAAATTAAGATACAAAAATACACTAAAATTGTGTGAACCTTCTCTTTTTTCGAGGTCAGTTAAAAACAACAAGAAACTTTATAACTTAATTAACAATATCACGTTCACATTGCACTTAAACTAACTGGTTATTTCCAAATAAAATAATAAGCATGGAACATTCACTGCGACTACTAATACAAGGAGTATTACAGATTTTTTTTTTCATACAACTATACCTAATAAACTTTCGCATATTACACTGCCGATATATGTATTAAATTTTTATAAATTTTTAAGTATCTTCGTCTGCCTTCTCAATAGATTCTGTTGGTACGGGAACTAATTCTTCTGTAAGTTCAATTTTTTCATCTATATCTTCAGAAGCTATATTTGGAGCTGGAATAATTGTATCTGATAATTCTAGATTAGTTTCGTCAACATCTTCATTCGCATCTCCATCTGTACTATCACGTGTATCTTCGGTTTTATCTAGAACAATATTCTCTAGTTCGGCAGTGTTTGCTTTTGGCGATGTAACTTTTATACTAATTGGACTTAAATGACTTCTGTCATCTTCAACATCGTTTTCCAATCGTGAAGCTTCTATATTAGGGGTGCCATCAATAACTTCAACTGTTTCGCTTAAAACCCGTACCGCACCTTCTGACACCTCCATACTAACACTATTCTTAACGCCTTTATCGTCTAAAGCAACTTCATCTACTTGTGCTGTGCGTTTCTTGTCTCTCCTCCTCGATTTCGGTATCAACTTGACGCTTATATCAACTTTGATTGGCTCCTTTTTCTCCCGTAAAAAGGGCTGTTGGATCATAAGCGGCAAATTGTAGGTCCTTTCGCCGTCAGCGTCAGCGAGATCCTGATTTGTCGTCAACGGGCCAACGATTATCGGCTGGTGTTTACACGACGAATCGGACTCTTTTCCGGAGCGGCGCCTTGAGGTGCGAGTCTCCTTTATCAGTCGGTCCCGCGACCCCGACCGGGAGTGACGTGTGATCGGTTCGTCTGCACGTAGCCGCGCTCTGCCTGCCGCCAACGAATACACACGCGACGTTAGGAATCAAAATTACGTTCTTAAATGGGTAATGACAATAGCAACGTTCGGGGTTGGCGAGGGGCGTTGGGGGACAGGGGGCACGGGGGACGGGGTCGAGTCTGGTGCGAGTAAAGTTGTAAAGGTTCGTACTTGTGCCTACGGTTCGCGTCGTCGAGCTTGTCTGTGAGCAAGCGACACTCTCCGGTCAGTTTCTCCATCAGACTGTTTTGTGAATGTATCATGCCCTCCAACTCGGCCACCGTTTTAGCTGTGGAACCAAATGTTCTTGCTTTAAACATTCCCTCGCTAATATCGACGAGCTAATACAGAGACCGCGTTCAGAGCACTTGTGCATCGCGTTGTTTCGATTTAATTCATCGACAACTTCACCAATGGGATCCCAAAAATTTAAGACTACCGTCTCTAAAGTGCTTCCTTAGTTAATCGCGAGTCGCGGACGCAATTAAAACAAATTTTACGGATTCTCTTCTTTAAGTCGGAACGCATGTTATGAAACTATATAAGAAATAAGCCGCGATTAAAATCTTAAAATCAATTTTAATTGTGTCGTCGTTTGGACATGTTTCTGGAAACCAAGCGATGCAAGCGCTAACCACGGTCCGAACTATTGTCCACTAGCCAACAATCTGATGAATAAACCATTGAAGGTAATGAAAGCGTATCCCATACATCTGTGACGTGCAAGCGCTCGATGTAAAAGTAAATTACCAATGTTTTGAAAGTCCAATTGCATGCTTTACGCAAAAATATTGGCAGAATTTCGATCAAAACCACAACACCCTTGTGGTTGGTATGTTTCTAACAAAAATACTAATTCTTTGAACTGTTCTAAATGTTGAATCCTTTGAAATATATTTTCAATTTCTTATATCTGAATTATGGAGGGTGGAGGAAATGAGGAGGACCAGCTCAGTGTATTAAAAAGTTTCCGCTAAAAAGGAGCCAATTAAGGTGGCGCCACAGTAGCAAGTTGAAAGATTTAAAAATCAGCGTCATAAACTGTTAGATGAGGATATTCAATTAAGAAGGAAAGAAACATTTCCTACGTAAATAATATAAAAATAAACAGTTAATATTTTAATTACTGCATAATTTTTAACTACACAGGTAACAAAAATATTACATTTTTCAACCTAGTATAGTTTACCCTGTTTAAAACTGCTATACTCATAAAATTTCCACTTCTTACACTAGCGCTATTTCGGCGAGTCTTTAAACAATAACTTGCAAACAGCTTGCTTTTTTGACTTGTCCCTTAAACAAGATGGTGGTACTCTTTAATTCTACCCTCCATAATCTGAACAGTTAGTTTGACATTTGAGCAATTCGCGATCATAGACAAATGAACCCTCTATTCGCAGATTATATAGGAAATGTTGCCAATATCAATAATAAAATGTACTATATATTTTTTTTAATATATCTAAATCGCTTTCAAAACATTGATAGTTTACCCGGAAAGCTACGTCTGTATAGTGGTGCTGGTGTACGCACCGTGCTTGTTGTCAATTGACTCCAGCATGGTAGACAACTCCTTTTCCTTCTTGTTCTTCTCTGAAGAGATCGGGCTCAAGCTCTTCAAGTTAATCTGAGAATTTTATATCACTACCATAAGAAACCATAGATATTTCAAAGTACCCTCAATTTGAGTTATTAGATATACGTGTCATGGCGGTTGTCCTATTCTTCATATCGGAACTGTACAGCTTCTTAATAATAGGCAGGGTGATAGTATATTCTCGTGTGGGCTCACAAGATGCTCTACCAGCAGTAATAGGCAAAAAAGAAACAGTAAAGTTTCCAGTGTCTATTTTTAAACCATTTTCTTTTGTTTGCCTCAATAGTTCAGTGTTACCAAATTAATAAATCAGCTGTTTTTTTCTTATTTGTCGTTTCGATATGCAAAAGATAACTTACAACACGTAAATTGAATTTAAGTCTTGAGTCAACATTGATTATGTCGTATACTATTTTATTATGATCTTCAGTGAATATGTAAGTTTTTTTTTACAGAAAAATATTGTAAATATAATGCCTCAATTCAATCCCAAGTAAGGTCAATATTTTTTTGAAACATTTGATATTGTTGTCTGACCATTAATTAGCTCTTGGGTCGACGTCGCCCTAAACACATAATTACGGATCCTCCCGATCCATTAACGGTGCTTTTAGGTATCACAAGCACCGGTCACCGTCTTCGTCGAACCCGTCGCTTGCGACGAAGGGCTCGACGAGTGAACTAAGCCACAGACACAGCCCACTGAGTTTCTCCCCGGATCTTCTCAGTGGGTCGCGTTTCCGATCCGGTGGTAGACTCTGCGAAGCACTGCTCTTGCTAGGGCCAGTGTTAGCAACACTCCGGTTTGAGCCCCGTGAGTTCACCTACACGTCAAGGAGAAGCTGAAATAGCCTCTCAAGGCTATCATACGTATTTCCGTTACATTAATGACAGAATAGACATAAATTCCTGATTTAGGAATGTAAAATTTAATGAATTTTAAATTATAATAGTTTCGTACGATAAATGGAGTAGGTACCTCTTTTTCGAGATTGGAGATCTGCTCAGAGAGACGCAGGTTCTCGCGGCGCGAGTGCACCAGATCTGCGTCAGCTCGGTCCAGACGCTGACGAAGGGACTGGATCTGTGAAGGGTACGGAACAATTGATCGGGCTAGCAACTTTTTTTTTGTAACATTTCTGAAAATTTATGAATTGGTACACTTCATTCACGGTTGTTTGCATAAGAGTTAGTGCATTGCGCAAACGAACGCTCTGAGATCGTGGTCAATGAATGATAAAAAAATATGTTATTTATATATATTTTTTTGTACGTTACTACAAAGTAAGTCGTACACTATATGCATTACTAATAAAAATCTTACGTTACGGACGTTTTTTTTCCGGTTAGGGTACTCCTTCACATCGTCCCATAAGGAGCTTCGTTCCGAAAATAAAAAAAAAGTCTAAAGCTACTGAACCATTATGAGGTGACCTCTGAATTAAGTCGATTAGTTTCGTGTTTGGTCTGGCGCTGGTGTCGCTCTAAGGCCAGCCGCGCGCTCGCCAGCTCCTCCTCCAACGAAGCCTTCTCGGCGTGAGCCTGAGATAGATCAGCCTGGAGAGATGCTGAAACAACATAGCTGTAGAATAAGCTATCAAGTTAGAAAATGCATTTCGAATTTTAGCTTTGAACGAATTTAAACTGTATTGACATGTCTTTTTTTATTGCTTAAATGGGTGGACGAGCTCACAGCTAATACCTGGTGTTAAGTGGTTACTGGAGACCATAGACATCTACAACGTAAATGCGAAAGGCATTACTGCTTCACGGCAGAAATAGGCAGGGCGGTGGTACCTACCCGTGCGGACTCGCAAGAGGTCCTACCACCAGTGATTACGCAAATTATAATTTTGCGGGTTTGATTTTTATTACACGATGTTATTCCTTCACCGTGGAAGTCAATCGTGAACATTTGTTGAGTAGGTAATGCATTAGAAAAATTGGTACCCGCCAGCGGGATTCGAACACCGGTGCATCGCTACACACGAATGCACCGGACGTCTCATCCTTTAGGCCACGACTACTTCAAAACTAAAAATTAAAGCCATTTTTCGTTTTTTTTTGCGTCCTCGTTCGCTAATCTGCGATCGTTCACTACGACTTGACAGATTTGGGTCGGGTTTTCGGTGATGTATTTAGATAGGTATGATGCTAGATATACTAAAGATAGAGAGTGGATATTCCAGCTAAGTGGGGATGGGTAGGTGATCTCAATCACGGGCTTAATATGAGTGAGTTAGCAAACATTGGCCCTCCCTAGCAAGAGTAGCCTTTCGCAGAATCTACCAGCGGATCGAAATCGCGGCCCACTGAGAAGATCCGTTGAGAAACTCGATGGACTGTTTGGAGTACCTATCTTCAATAAACGTTCTTTCAATAAAATACAAATTCATCTAAAATACACAAGTAAGTTAAACTTGAACTTAAACTAAAGAGCTGACGGTTAGCGTGGTATGGACATGTGATGCGTAGAGAGAAGATGCATGTGACTAGGAGATGTATGGAAATGGTAGTGCAAGGTAGAGGGGGAATAGGTCGACCGAAGAAGACGTGGATGGAGTGTGCGACGATATGAGAAAGAGAGGAGTGAGTGTTGAGATGACGGCTGATAGAAGAGAATGGAGTAGAAAAATTACCTGTGCCCTAGTGGGATAAGGTGGAGAAAAAAGAACTTAAACTCGAATTGCGAATAATCAATGTCATGTTTCAAGGTGGGTGCCACCTTAACCTTGGGGTAGCCACTGAACACCAGGTGGAGCGTGAGCTCCCCGAATTAGCCAAGCAATAGTAAAAAAATACCAGTTTTATTCTTGAGTTCCATCTTCAGTTCCTCAACGGCAGAGTTCTTCAGGGTCAGCTCTCGTTTGAGGTCGTTCTCCTCGCGCCGCTGACGATCCAAGTCAAGCTGAAAGTTGTCGTGAAGTTGTTACAAGCTTATGTTACTAATTACCTTTTGTGCTTTTGTATTATGTGACGGAATTAGGTGCTCCTAGATCGTTAAGTATCAACGCACGGTGAGACTAAATTGTCATACTCGAGCAATCGACTGTAATCTCCGATTTATTGGCGATAAAACTAGCACTAATGTACATTAGATTTCAAGATAGTCGTTTTCTTTAATTATACTGTATTCAACACCTCAACTGCGGGAAATAAATTCATAAACTATCATCTGATGCGGCAGAAATGGTAGTCCGTCAAAGGCCGATGTGAATGCGTCAAATGTGTCGCCGACTGTGTAATATTGGTATTGCATTAAAGGGCAATGTGTGTGTGTCAAATGTGTGGCGGTTAAACCCGCTCGTATGGCGCGGCAATGGACAGCATTTCGGAATGATGCGGTCCCGTCATAAGCACCTGCAGTCTGGCGACGGTGTCGTACTGCGCGGCGAGGTCGTGGTGCAGGTCGTCCAGGTGCTCGGCGCGCGCCCTGCCCCGCGCCCCCGCCCCCGCCAGCTCCCGCACCCGCGCACGCTCCTTGCTCAACTCCTCCTGGATGTGTAACAGCTCGTACAGTTTCTACAGCCTGATCCGTGTTTTTTTTGACGTGACAACGTTTTATAATTCGATGGAGCCGGCTGCGTGCACGAAAAACATGACTCATGCGGCGATACCTCGCTCTGAGGCGTTCCATTTAAGGCTCGAAGTGCAAGCGAGAGCGCGCAACGAGCGACAAAGAGGCACAATCGGCCTCCGCGTTCGGCAGCGTTCGACATCTCTCTCCTACTTGAGTGAGCGATGCATCCGCGTGGACAGCTGCCATACAATAATACATTTACATGTTTCGTCAAGTATGAAGTTCAGTGAAAAGTGAATGTGGTGTCAATTGTTTATAGCAACGATAATTGCGATAATTTAAAAATGAAACCATTCCATCAGTATTTTCTTATGACGTTGTCACGTTCAACTATCGTCAGTAAACCGACTTTACAGACAACAGATTTTTTTTATTGCTTAGATGGATGGACTAGCTCACAGCCCACCTGGTGTTAAGTGCTTACTGGAGCCCATAGACATCTACAACGTAAATGCGCCACCCACCTTGAGGTATAATTTCTAAGATTTCAGTATAGTTACAACAGCTGCCCTACCCTTCAGACCGAAACGCATTACTGCTTCACGGCAGAAATAGGCAGGGTGGTGGTACCTACCGGCGCGGACTCACAAAAGGTCCTACCACCAGTAATTACGCGAATTATAATTTTTGCGAGTTTTGATTTTATTACACGATGTTATTCCTTCACCGTGAAAGTCAATCATGAACATTTGTGGAGTACGTATTTCATTAGAAAAATTGGTACTCGCCTGCGATTCGAACACCGCTGCATCGCTCAACACGAGTGCATCGGACGTCTTATCCTTTAGGCCACGACGACTAAGTGCGAGTTTCTTAACGTACTCGATAGCGTAAAAGTTAAGCCAATTTTGTATGCAATTGGAACAGCGCCCCTAGCGGAAAACATACGCAAAACGATCCTATTCCATACGAATATGAGCTAACTTTTACGCTATCGAGAACGTAAAAAAACTCGCACTAAGCACACAGAACTCGAAACCGTCCGTTCCAATTAACGAATGATTTAAATTATTACTATAGTAGAATTATTTTGTCCGTGCACTTTGGGTAATAAAAAACCGAGAGGTGAAGCGAGTATTTCGCTCTCTCTTCCACTCACGAGCCTCTATTTTGATTATTTACCTTGAGACTTCTTATTTCTGCTTCCAAACTGTTCTTATCTTCTCTTAGTTGTTGTTCCACGACCTCAGTTCTCCTGTAACGTCCGCTGTCGTCTTCGCGCTGCTCCAAGCTCAGTTTGAGCTTAGATATTTGAGCTTCCAACGTGGACTTGTCTCTGTTGTAGGTTGATTTAAAACCAAATTTCAGAAAAGAATTTTATGTCGCAACTAAGTAATGTTTGCGTAAAAGTGACCTTGAAAGACCCAAAAGATCAGAGTGGAAACGTTCTTTTTTCACATGCTGTCAAGTGGTTATTGTATCCCATATTCATTAACAACGTTAATGCCGCCACCCACCTTGGGGCATGAGTTCTAAAGTCTCCGTTTTTACAGTACAGTGGCTGCCCTGCCCTTCAGAAGAACGAAACGCATTCCTGCTTCACGGCAGAAATAGGTAGGAAATACTAGTTTTTTTTTTTTTTACAAACGCAAAGTGTAGTCTCCTGTGAGAAATTGGGGGAGGTGGAGAATCTCGGTCCTCCTCTTCTCCCCTCTTCCTCTCTGGAGCGCCGGAGTCCGACATAGCCCGGTCCATTACCCCCCTCGACCAGGACTCCGTAAATGGATTTCCTGGCGTTAAAAAAAAAAAAAACAAAAGAAGGGTCGTGATACTAGGCCTTGCGGACTAGTCAGAGAGCCAAACCACTGGTAAACTAGATTAATCAATACATAAACATTGATAATAAAGGATTCCAATATGTAGATATCCAACTGAATATACTTTGTAAACGCGTCGTCAAATTTACTAATAAAAAAGTAAAACAGACTTTATCACAATTATGCCTAAAGTATTTTTTATTTTGTCACCTAGGAACCTATGTAACCATTCCATATTCACGTATTCTGTATTCACGGCATATTTACGAATATCTTATACCTTTGAACGAGCAATTCTTGTATATATATATATGTCGTGGATAACGACTTTTAGTAATATTAAGACGGTGGTTTTGATTATTATTTTAAATGATGAAATGTTGTTTTGATAAATATCACAAAATGAAGGGTAGACTCCGTAACGCCACAGTATAAAATGGCGGTACGTGGACAGAGTCGTGGCATTCCGTGTCAGACAGTCATTCCGTCCGTCTCAGTCNAGGTACGCGGATAGAGCCCTATGGTCGCCCGGCGTTGCGACCTTTATTTGAATCCCATGCGCGACGTTACGCGCATGGGTATAATTTATTTTGTTTGCCTGAAGGGCCTGGGAGACGCGGTTCCATGCTGACTTCTCCTGGAGAATCAGCGGGGGCGGGACGACGGTTTTTTGCGCGGGTGCGGGCTTGGGACGCGGCGGTGGGGTTGCACGGCGGCCGGAGTCCGACTCCGGTGTCACGACTACCTGCGGACGGGAAGCAGTCGCTGATTTTGTTTGTTTTGTCGTGGAGCTCCGGGACTCCACGGCGCGAGTACGTTTTTTCCCGCGTTTTACCGTTTGGAACCCATCCGAGGTTCCGGGCTGCGGGCTCGTCGCGGACTCGAAGTCCATCTCCGATCCGGTATCGGAGTCTGAACCTGAGTTAATGATAACGGACGACGCGACGGATGAGATTGGCGAGAATGACGTCGCGGGTGCGTTAGGCGCTTCGTTGGCGCTAGGCGCTTCCTGAGTCGATTTGGGCCGGGTTTTCGGTGATGTATTTATATAGGTATGATTTTTTTTTTATTGCCCTTGTAGGCAGACGAGCATACGGCCCACCTGATGGTGAGTGGTTACCGTCGCCCATGGACTTCAGCAATGCCAGGGGCAGAGCCAAGGCGCTGCCTACCACAAATCTAGATATACTAGAAATAGAGGATAGAGAGTGGATATTCCAGATAGGTGGGGACGGGTAGGTGACCTGAATCACGGGCTCAACCTGAGTGAGTTCGCAAACATTGGCCCTTCCTAGCAAGAGTAGCCTTTCGCAGAATCTACCAGCGGATCGAAATCGCGACCCATTGAGAAGATCCGGCGAGAAACTCAGTGGGCTCTCTGGGGTCCCTATCTCCAATAAACGTTCTTTCAATAAAATACAAATTCACCTAAAATACACAAGTAAGTTAAACTTGAACTTAAACTAAAGAGCTGACGGTTAGCGTGGTATGGACATGTGATTCGTAGAGAGAAGATGCATGTGACTAGGAGATGTATGGAAATGGTAGTGCAAGGTAGAGGGGGAATAGGTCGACCGAAGAAGACGTGGATGGAGTGTGCGACAATATGAGAAAGAGAGGAGTGAGTGTTGAGATGACAGCTGATAGAAGAGAATGGAGTAGAAAAATTACCTGTGCCCTAGTGGGATAAGGTGGAGAAAAAAAGAACTTAAACTCGAATTGCGAATAATCAATGTCATGTTTCAAGGTGGGTGCCACCTTAACCTTGGGGTAGCCACTGAACACCAGGTGGAGCGTGAGCTCCCCGATCCAGCCAAGCAATAGCAAAAAAAAATACCAGTTTTATTCTTGAGTTCCATCTTCAGTTCCTCAACGGCGGAGTTCTTCAGGGTCAGTTCTCGTTTGAGGTCGTTCTCCTCGCGCCGCTGACGATCCAAGTCGAGCTGAAAGTTGTCGTCAAGCTGTTACAAGCTTATATTCAAATTACTTCTTGTGCTTTTGTATTATGTGACGGAATTAGGTGCTGCTAGATCGTTAAGTATCAACGCACGGTGAGACTAAATTGCCATACTCGAACAATCGACTGTAATGTCCGACTTATTGGCGATAAAACTAGCGCTAACGTACATTAGATTTCAAGATAGTCGTTTTCTTTAGTTATACTGTGTTCAACACCTCAACTGCGGGAAATAAATTCATAAACTATCATCTGATGCGGCAGAAATGGTATTCCGTCAAAGGCCGATGTGAATGCGTCAAATGTGTCGCCGACTGTGTAATATTGGTATTGCATTAAAGGGCAATGTGTGTGTGTCAAATGTGTGGCGGTAAACCCGCTCTTAGCGGCGCGGCAATGGACAGCGTTTCGGGATGATGCGGTCCCGTCATAAGCACCTGCAGTCTGGCGACGGTGTCGTACTGCGCGGCGAGGTCGTGGTGCAGGTCGTCCAGGTGCTCGGCGCGCGCCCTGCCCCGCGCCCCCGCCCCCGCCAGCTCCCGCACCCGCGCACGCTCCTTGCTCAACTCCTCCTGGATTTGTAACAGCTCGTACAGTTTCTACAGCCTGATCCGTGTTCTTTTTTTGACGTGACAACGTCTTATAATTCGATGGAGCCGGCTGCGCGCACGAAAAACATGACTCATGCGGCGATACCTCGCTCTGAGGCGTTCCATTTAAGGCTTGAAGTGCAAGCGAGAGCGCGCAACGAGCGACAAAGAGGCACAATCGGCCTCCGCGTTCGGCATCTGTCTCTCTCCTACTTGAGTGAGCGATGCGTCCGCGTGGACAGCTGCTATACAATAATACATTTACATGTTTTCGTCAAGTATGAAGTTCAGTGAAAAGTGAATGTGGTGTCAATTGTTTATAGCAACGATAATTGAAAAATGAAACCATTCCATCAGTGTTTTCTTATGACGTTGTCACGTTCAACTATCGTCAGTAAACCGACTTTACAGACAACAGCTTTTTTTTATTGCTTAGATGGATGGACTAGCTCACAGCCCACCTGGTGTTAAGTGCTTACTGGAGCCCATAGACATCTACAACATAAATGCGCCACCCACCTTGCGATATAAGTTCTAAGATTTCAGTATAGTTACAACAGCTGCCCTACCCTTCAGACCGAAACGCATTACTGCTTTACGGCAGAAATAGGCAGGGTGGTGGTACCTACCGGCGCGGACTCACAAAAGGTCCTACCACCGGTAATTACGCAAATTATAATTTTTGCGGGTTTTGATTTTATTACACAATGTTATTCCTTCACCGTGTAAGTCAATCGTGAACATTTGTGGAGTACGTATTTCATTAGAAAAATTGGTACCCGCCTGCGATTCGAACATCGGTGCATCGCTCAACACGAATGCATCGTCTTATCCTTTAGGCCACGACGACTAAGTGCGAGTTTCTTAACGTACTCGATAGCGTAAAAGTTAAGCCAATTTTGTATGCAATTGGAATAGCGCCCCTAGCGGCAAACATACGAAAAACGATCCTATTCCATACAAATATGAGCTAACTTTTACGCTATCGAGAACGTAAAAAAACTCGCACTAAGCATACAGAACTCGAAACCGTCCGTTCCAATTAACGAATGATTTAAATTATTACTATTGTAGAATTATTTTGTCCGTGCAGTTTGGGTAATAAAAAATCTTTTTTTTTTTTTTTTATTGCCCTTGTAAGCAGACGAGCATACGGCCCACCTGATGGTGAGTGGTTACCGTCGCCCATGGACTTCAGCAATGCCAGGGGCAGAGCCAAGCCGCTGCCTACCGCTAAAATCGAGAGGTGAAGCGAGTATTTCGCTCTCTCTTCCACTCACGAGCCTCTCTTTTGATTATTTACCTTGAGACTTCTTATTTCTGCTTCCAAACTGTTCTTATCTTCTCTTAGTTGTTGTTCCACGACCTCAGTTCTCCTGTAACGTCCGCTGTCGTCTTCGCGCTGCTCCAAGCTCAGTTTGAGCTTAGATATTTGAGCTTCCAACGTGGACTTGTCTCTGTTATAGGTTGATTTAAAACCGAATTTCACAAAAGAATTTTATGTCGCAACTAAGTAATGTTTGCGTAAACGTGGCCTTGAAAGACCTAAAAAGATCAGAGTGGAACAGATTTTTTTTCACATGCTGTCAAGTGGTTATTAGATCCCATATTCATTAACAATGTTAATACCACCCACCCACCTTGAGGCATGACTTCTAAGCAGTTTTGGCAGTACAACGACAACCCAAACCTTCCAGCCATACGTTCTACTGCTTCACGACAGAAATAGGCAGGGTGGGAAATACTAGTTTATTATTTATTTTTATTTACAAACGCGCCTTTTTCAAAGCGTAGTCAGTCTCCTGTGAGAAATTGGGGGAGGTGGAAAATCTCGATCCTCCTTTTCTCCCCTTCTTCCTTTCTGGAGAGCCGGGTCTAACATAGCCCGGTCCGTTATCCTCCTCGACCAGGACTCCGTAAATGGATTCCCTGGCGTTAAAAAAAAAAAACAAAAAAAAGGTCGTGATACTAGTCCGTGCGGACTAGCTAAAAAACCAAATTACCGGTAAACTAGATTAATCGGCACACACACACATTGATAATAAAATATTCCAATATTTAGGTATCCAACCGAATACCCTTTGTAAGCGCGTTGTCAAATGGACTAATAAAAAAGTAAAACAGACCTTTCTGAACGTTACAAATTGGCAACGACGATATCTCCTATAATAATCCCATGTATGTAAATTACCATTCCATATTCGCGTATTTTGTATTCACGGCCTATTTACGAATACTAGAGGTCCCGCAGTAGTCGAAATTCGACTATAATTAATTGGAATTGTAAGTTTGTACACTATTATGATTGTATTTTATACTTCTATAATCACAAATTTCGCTAAGGCTACACTATAAAAAAATATTAATAACGACAAACAATATTTAATCTATTCTCAGTTTGACAACAGACGTCAAGAACAAAAGTTTGACAATAAATAGTATGCATGCGTGTGTGCGTCAAATGGTATGTAGTGTGTGTAATCTTTTCTTTATTGATTTAATGTATCTTTTATGCATTATTTAAAAAAAATATTAGCATTGTGCACTTCTTCTCTATATTCTCTATAAGTGTGGAAAATTTCATTTCAAAAAAAGGGATACAAAGTTTTTGCTTCACGTATTAATATATAGATAAAGAGTTTTTTACTATACAAACTCGAACTCCACATACTTCTTACCTCTGTAGATTGTCGATCTGTCGCTTGAAGCCGTCAAGGCAAGTCGAGTCGACAAGTCCGGAGGCCAACTTACGTTTGTTCTCATTGTTTTCATCCTAATAATAGAACAGAAACGTAAACAAGTGGTAATGTAAATTAGCAATAGGTTCCTTAACCGCAAAACCGATCTTTGTATTTTTTTAGTTGTTAAGTGGTTATGATTGTGGTGGGTAAGGTAGAAGGGAAAAGTCCCGCCGGCCGGCCACCAAACCGTTGGTCAGATCAGATAACTGCGCTCACTGGACTCTCTGTTGCGAACGCCCTGAGAGAAGTCGAAAGCCGAAGCAAATGGAAGCTGATGGTACAAAGAGCCACGAAGGGCTTCCAGGCACACGACTGTCAGCAATGAAGTATTCGACTAAGAAGAGAAGAAGAGAAGTGGTAATTGGAGCATCTACAACGTAAATGCGCGACCCACCTTGTGATATAAGTTCTAAGGTCTCAGTATACTTACAACGACTGCCAAACCCTTCAAACCGAAACGAATTACTGCTTCACGGCAGAAATTGGCGAGAAATAGGCGGGGTGTTGGTACCTACCCGTGCGGAGTCACAAGAGGTCCTACCACCAGTAGATCTAGCATGATGCCGGTTGCAAATTACGAAATAAAGAACAAAATAAAGACCAGACTTTTTAAACTAAAAAAAGGAAAGATATGGTAGTTGTTTTCGTAATAATTCTTTGGTCTACATCATTTGTGTGCATTTTTACTAATTACATTCCCTATTCGCTGTTAAAACAATCTGTGGTATTTATCTTCTCTGCCTATTAGGCCTTGATAGGCCCTACTGTATGTAAAAGGTCGCTGTAGTCTGTAGACATCAGCAACGCCATAGACACAGCTAACTCGCGGTCTCCAATACCACTGAATCTGTACCTAATTGTAAAGAACCTTTTGCACTTACCTGCAGCTTCTTCAAGTCGATCTTGGCCTGAGTTAGCTGAGCTTCCAGTTCTGCGATGCGGGACTCGAAGACGATATTTGGACCTTCCAGCCGCGTACCACGAGCTTTAGACGTCTTCCGAGCTTTCGATGGGCTTGTCTTAACGTACGAAGAAACCATTTTTGAATCGATAGCTTTTTTCTAAGTTAACCAATTTTGATAATTTTTATTTGAAAACTAGCCCTTGTCGTATGGTTCAATGGAATTTTATCAAGGTCTAACCAGTAGTTTTCGAACGCTAAGTCGCGCCGTCGTCCTATGAATATCTTTTTTGATCCCCGGATTCACTCTTGATTCTTTCAGACCCTTCAAGCACTGGTCACCGTCTTCGTCGAAATCTAACGAAGAGTAAGACGAGCGAACTAACTCAATGAAAGTTACTAAGATTCTCGCCAAATCTTCTCAGTGAGTCGCGATTCCGATCCGGTCGTAGATTCAGCGAAGCACTGCTCTTTCTGAGGCTATCCAAACTATTTTTTTTTATTTTTTTTCCCTACCTATGCTGATAGCCTTGAGAGGCTATTTCAGCTTCACCCTAACGTGTGTAGGTGAGCTCACCCTAGCAAGAGCAGTGCTTCGCAGAATCTACCACCGGATCGGAAACGCGACCCACTGAGAAGATCCGGCGAGAAACTAAGTAGGCTGTGTCTATGGATTAATTTACTCGTCGAGACCTTCGTCTCAAGCGACGGGTTCGACGAGGACGGTGACCGGTGCTTGTGGTACCTAAAACCATCGTTAATGGATCGGGAGGATCCGTAATGATGTGTTTAGGGCGGCCAAATATCTATTCATCGTCATCATCACTAGCACCACATACCTTATTGTCACTGTCGAGACCGGTGCTGTCGTCGACGTCATCAGTTTCGGAGCCATTGTACGAATGGAACATTCTAGAAATCAACTTGTTCTTCTGGGCTTCGTGCAGATGCTCGTTCTCCGAGATCACTTCCTTCACTTTACCGAGCAGATTGTTCAATTCGTCCTGGTAAAGATTTCAATGGGTCTTTCAAGAAATAATACAGTTTTACCGTAACAAAGTTAACCAACCAACCAACCAACCAAACATTTATGTGACCTTAATGCTTCTTATATGCAACATAATTGAGACTTGCATCTCACGTATTTAAGTTAATATCGGCCTTTGCGTCTGAGTCTGAGAGAACTTGCTGCCACTGATCATAGCAAGAATTGTCCTTCATCGAATCTACCGATAGATTCAGAATAGTAGCCCACTGAGAAGATCCGACGAGAAACTCATTGGGATGTGTCTATAGGTTAGTTAAATATATTATTTATTGCTGACATGGATGGACGAGCGCACGGCCAACCTGGTGTTAAGTGGTTTTCGGAGCCTATACACATCTACAACATAAATGCCGTCACACACCTTGAGATATGAGTTCTAAGGTCTCAGTATAGTGCAACGGCTGCCCCGCCTATCGAGGCGAAACGCATTACTGCTTTAGGGCAGAAATAGGTAGTGCGGTGGTACCTACCCGTCCGGACTCACAAGAGGTCCTACCACCAGTGTAAAAAAATTTAATTCAAAGTCAATCGTGAACATTTGTTAAGTACGTATTTCATTAGAAAAATTATTACCGCCTGCGGGATTCAAACACAGGTGCATCGTTACATACGAATGCACCGGACGTCTTATCCTTTGGCCACGACGATTGCACGTCGGACTGTTAGTCGAGATAGTGAAAAATCAGTAAGGAGTCTATTGACTTAGGTCTTAAGTATTTAGACGCACCCTGCAGTACTGACTCTCCCTTTCTAATTGCTCGATGTACTCTTCCTGTTTATGTATGAAATTGATGACGTCAGGGTTCGCGGTCGACGAATCTCCAGCCCCAGCCGACGTAGGAACTGGTGGTTATATGGTATAATGAATTTTATGTGATCGCAACAAAGTGAGGCAGAAAGTGTGGTCATACGTTGGTCCAATTCTGGGATAATCGTGTTTGTAAGCGATTTCCTGAATACCTTTTTTATTTGAGATTAGCTGACCCGGCAGACTTCGTAGTGCCTCAATCGATAAATAAAAGACCTAAACTTTTGTATTAAAAAAACTTCAGAGGTGTCAAGGGACACCCGGATGGAACGAAGTTCCTTTCGATTAATTAGTGAAGGAATTGTAATTTTTTTTTAAAGTTATAATAATAAATTACGGCATTATGAAGAAGAAAAAAACAATACTATGAACTAAATTACTATTGTTGAAACGCTATCTCGAGAAACTACTCATTACGCGGACCAATCGGATACGAGCAATGTCACGCGATAAGCGCCTACACGTTGATTGGTCAGAATGACGGATCTAAAAAGTATCGTGATAACTTTTCGTAAGATTTTTTTCCGTCTAGCCCCCTTTCACAACGCGCGATAAGGAACTTCGTTCCAATAAACTTAAAACAAACAAAAGGAAAACGTCCGACGGGGGAAAAACAAATTTTTTTTATTTTTCTTTAATTCCGAGCATTTTCATATTTATCTAATCCTTTTGAACCTCCAATCATTCAAGACCAAAATTAGCCAAATCGGTCCAGCCGTTCTCGAGTTTTAGCGAGACTAACGAACAGCAATTCATTTTTATATATACCTATAGATAACAACAAACAATCGATTTACAGGTACACTGTGCTTAGTGCGAGTTTTTTAACGTTCTCGATAGCGAAAAAGTTAACTTTAATTTGTATGGAGATGGAACGTTTGCCTACGTTTATCACTAGAGGCGCTGTTCCAACTGCATACAAATTTGAGTTAACTTTTACGTCCTGCCGTGAAATAAGAAAACCCATTCTTTTTTGACGCTGTTAATGAATACGAGCTCTTTGTCTATACACGCCCGCAGCTGGTGAAATTCATAAACAAATATTGCCTGATCGTAGAGCGTAACGAAAGCTCGCATGGTTTTTTTTTGTATGGCTACCTTCATCCCGCCTATTTTTGCTGTGAAGCAGTCATGATTGCGGTTAGACGGCATAGAAGTCATGCAATACAATGCGATTTAGACCTCACGTTTCAAAGCGGGTAGAAGCATTCGCATTGATGTCTATAGGTTCTGCCACTGAACCTCAGATGGCGCGTGAGTTCGTTGACCTAACTATACAATAAGATAGACGAAATGCATCACGACATGAATTCTATGAGGTAGATTCAATGTCATGTAACGGCATTGGTGCTCTTTAAGCTAAAACATGTGAAATTTTGCTGCTGAAATAAAAAGAATTACCACAATCCCCCCACCCCACAATCCTCCCACTACGAGTAAAATGGACTCACGATTTCACAAGCTATTTTTGCTAATCGGTCAATAGTGCGACCCTGCCCCCAAAAGTGCCAACAAAACCACGCTTACCATTGACAGGTTCGGGCGTGTAGTTCTTCAAGCTGTCGGCATAAAGAGTGGCATACTTGGCGGTAAGTCTCGGCTTCGGCTTGAAGTCGCCGACGGCGTTGTACGAACTAGAATATTTCTTGTCCAGATCGCCGTCGGATTCGTCTAGATTCTTTATCGAGGCGGAACCTCCGTAGCTGCGAGCCTAAATTTTCACAAATAAATTTTAATAATTCCTAAGTATAGAAACCGTTTTTTTGCGATTTATTTTATCTTTACTGGTGGTAGGACCTCTTGTGAGTCCGCGCGGGTAGGTACCACCACCCTGCCTATTTCTGCCGTGAAGCAGTAATGCGTTTCGGTTTGAAGGGTGGGGTAGCTGTTGTAACTATACTGAGATCTTAGAACTTATATCTCAAGGTGGGTGGCGCATTTCCGTTGTAAATGTCCATGGGCTCCAGTAACCATTTAACACCAGGTGGGCTGTGAGCTCGTCCACCCATCTAAGCAATAAAAAAATTATCTTATATCTTTAAATGAACAATTCTTGTATTGTATGACAATACTTATGACCTGACTAGTTATATATTATATAAAAACTTTTCTTTTAGAATGCTGGCCACAAAAAAGTTTATTGAATTCGAATTTCGAATTGTTCATGAAAATAAAAATGTATACTTTTAGAATTTTACTCATTTTTAAATATGGAGTGGACGCTTAAAGAAGACCGTGTTGCAGTTATTGCGTTGCATCGTTGCGGTTACGCGCCAATTCAAATTTTGAACACACTGAAAATTTTGAATATAACCAAAAGATTCGTTTATCGTACCATCAAACGATACAATGAAGACTCTAGTGTAGATGACAGGTCAAGAAGTGGTCGCCCTCGGTCTGTTAGGACTCCAGCAGTGATAAAAGCTGTGAAGGCGCGAATTCAAAGAAATCCCAAACGTAAGCAGAAACGGTTAGCCCTTCAGATGGGGTTAAGCAGAACCACGGTGAAAAGGGTGTTAAATGAAGACTTAGGGCTTCGGGCATATCGAAGAAAAACAGGACATCGTTTGAATGCTCGTCTAATGGACCTGAGACTGAAGAGATGCCGCGCTTTGTTGAAGCGGTACGCGGGAAAAAATATCGGGAAATTCTTTTTTCGGATGAAAAATTTTTTATCGTAGAAGAGAGCTACAACAAACAAAATGATAAGGTGTACGCACACAGTAGTGAAGAAGCGAGCAACCGTATTCCGCGTGTCCAACGAGGTCATTTTCCATCCTCGCTCATGGTATGGTTTGAGTTTCTTATTGGGGCTTAACAGAGGTACATTTTTGTGAGAAAGGTGTAAAAACGAATGCAGTTGTGTATCAAAATACAGTCCTGACGAACCTTGTGGAACCTGTTTCTCATACCATGTTCAATAACAGGCACTGGGTATTCCAACAAGATTCGGCGCCAGCTCATAGAGCGAAGAGCACACAAGACTGGCTGGCGGNTGCTGCGTGCGTGTCGCCAGTGCTGCTCGAAGTCTGCGGTGAGTCGAGACTGAGCTTGAATGCTGCGTGCGTGTCGCCAGTAGTCCATGTGTGCAGAGCTGCCACGCCGGAGATGTGTGACCCCAAGCGTTGATGATCCGGTCGTGGGCTGCGATGAACTGTTGCGGCGTGATGAGGCAGTGAAGTTGCGTGCCGTAGGACCAGGAAGCGCGGTGAGTCGGCTGCGATGGTCCTGTTGAGGCTGCGATGCTGGCTTGCTGTGGGACGACTGTCAATGACGTGCTTTTATCTGCGAGAATGCGGGGATTGTGGTAGCCGGAGTTCTTGATGCGCTGAAGATGAATCAGAAGATTGCGTGTTCAAATCACGTCGGGGTCACCAGCTCGGTAGACCGACGGTCCCCATGGTGTTGTTCGGAACTTATATATATGCGCTTTATCTTGAAAATGTCGTAAGCGAGATTCAGGCATCTGTCAATTATCTTGCGTTGTATGATGGCTACCCGCCACAGATGTATTTAGACGAATATAATCTGAGGAAAAATAATTTACTTCCGCTAGCTTTATTATCCGTGCTTAGTTCAAAATTATAAACGCTAAAGGATATATCTTCGCTTCTCTTCTCAAATATTATCAGTGTTTATTGTGGTAGAGATTTTTTGTTGTTTATTTCTTTTATTTGCATAGCTTTTAGCTAACCTAAAAAAATTATTAAATTTTTTAAATGATAAAGAACCTTTGTATTTATATGTTCGGATGATCGTGAAACATGAATTAGGAATTTCTAGTTCCGTATTAAAATAAATAATTTTAAGCAAACTGATGTTTGAGAGTATAAAATAGATTATAAAAGTTAGAAAATTCAAAGAGTAGTTTTTTTTTTTTTTTATAATTATTTATTACTGTTATTGAAAACTAGTTTTTACGGGTTCACGTATCGCGCTAGAATGATAGAATACGAATTACAATTGTTTTATTTTATTAATCTTCCGAATTCTCCGCACTGAAGCAACATGATACTGACTAAATGAAAAAAAAAAAATGAAATCTATACTATTAAATAAATCTACAGTGGTTTTTACAGATGTTCCGTTATAACTACTGAACCATGCATCCGATTGACTTGAAACTTGGTATTCATGTAGAAAATACACGTACTTAATGGATAGGCTTATATTTATATGAGTGTTGGAGACTCCCTTTTTTTTTTTTTTTTTTTAACGCTGGGGAATCCATTTACTGATACCCGGTCCGGGGGGGAACGAACCGGGTTATGTCGGACTCCGGCGCCTCCTGAGAGGAAGAGGGGGACGAGAAGGTCCTCCACCTCCCCGAATTCCCCGCAAGAGACTACGCCTTGAAAAAGGCGCGCGAAGCACTTGCCCCGCAGAACGACTACCGACTAAACCCCATCGAGCTCCACCACACCGGCTACACCAGACCTACGGTACCGCAGTGCGCGCCGAAAGTCCGCCTTCGCCGGTACCCGTCCTGATGATAAGACGGGATTTCATCTCCGGGTTGAGATATAAGGTTGGAGACTCCCTAATAATAATGACAATAAATAATATTGTTAATATTAATACGTGAAGCAAAAACTTTGTATCCCTTTTAACGAAAATTGCGCGGACGGAGGAGTATGAAATTTCCCACGGAATAGATAAATAAGGTTGGAAAGGCCTTTGCTCTAATTTTGTATTAGAACCAGTGTCGCCGCTTCATCCCCACTATTTTAATTTCTACACATACACACACTGTGATTACAAGTATTTCGCACACAACAAAAACACCCACACATAAATCTCAGGACAGATATTCGTTCGCAAACTAGCACAAAACACCCGTAGGCATACACACTCACACACGCAAAAAGGCAATAAAAATGTTCATACACGCTAGTGCTTGATAAAATCGATATTCTTTATCGATAAATTAT